>JAURVB010014561.1:0-23814 GCA_033002965.1 Piper betle | reverse complement strand
ATCCCTTCCTCCAAATCTCTGACAGTACTTATGGGAGCCACACAATGTCAAAGCATCCAGGTGATGCTTATTATGTAATTCCACTTCCTTTACTTCATCCATATCTTGTAGTTCTTCAAGATCACTTATTTCCAGCCTCCCTCCAAGTAGGTTGAGCATCTTCAGTTCTCCTATCTTGCTTGCACCTTGTCCTCCGACATGAAATCTTGTTAGTGTCCGTAGGGATAGAAGATCACTTATTCCACTTGGTAAACATCTTACAGAGGTACCCTGAATTTCAAGATGTCTTAATCTGGTCATTTTTCTCAAGTCCTTTGGCAAATTTTCAATTAACTTGCAAGATATGAGCCTTAATGTTTGCAAGTAGCATAATGTACTTAGTGATTCTGGTAATTCTTTAATAACAGCCCCTGACACATCAAGGCACCTTAAATGCTTTAGTTTTGCAATTGAATTCGGCAAGATGCGAATGCTGCAATCACTCAAATCTAAGACTCTCAAGTACCTCAAATGATCAAACAGATTCCCTAAGCCATATCTAAATTTCAATGCTTTTAGGATTAGGAGAGTTCTCAACTTGTTTTCCTTGAGTAAATCCGTTATATACTTTTCACTTGCTCTGATGTTGAATGAACTGTGGCGGCATTTTTCAACAGATAAATTAAGCTCTTCATTGTTAACGCTAGTGCATTCATCATTTGCTACATATTTTGCCAGTTCATGTACGAGATCATGCATTTTACAGCTTATAATTTCTCCAAACTCGTCTACCTCTGCCTCTTGAAGCAAAGAGCGTCCTAGTAACTCATCGAAGTAGTCTCCTCCTATTTCTTCCATTTCTCTGCGACCTTCCTGTCTAATAAAGCCTTGGGCCATCCAATGTTTGACCATGGTGTCCTTCTCTATTCTCCAGTCTTTGGGGTATATGGAGCAATAGGCGAAACACGGCTTCAATTGAGGCGGTAAATTATAGTAGCTCAACAACAATGCTGGCAAAATGCCGCTGTCGACATTTATGGATGACCATGTTTCACTTTCCAGGAGGGCCTGCCAATCTCTTTCTGATCTTTTGAATCTCAACACACTTGCTACTGTTTTTATTGCAAGAGGTACACCATGGCATTTTCTTACTATTTTTTTCCCAATTCCTTCTAAATTGTTGTAATCATCCATTTCACAGGTTATCAATGCTCTTCTTTTGAATATAGACCAGCAATATTCACCGGACAGAGTATCCAAATGATGCACATAGACTGAGCTCATAGTCAGTGCAACTTTTTCGTTGCGTGTGGTAACAATTACTTTGCTTCCTTTTGCTCCGGCACTCAAAATGACCTTGAGTACATCCCACTTTGCATCATCCTCATTCCAAACATCATCCAAAACCAGCAAGAATCTCTTTGCCGCTAAACTTCGCCCCAGGCGAGCTTGTACAGTTTCAAAGCCAACTCTATCCAGACTCATCCTATATGATTGCGTCTCTGCAACTGCTTCAATCATTGTTTTTGCAATCTCTCTGACATTGAAATCTTTGGAAACATATACCCATGATTTTTTATCAAAATGGGTTCTCACTCGTTCATCATTATACACCAGTTGAGCTAGAGTTGTTTTCCCAATCCCCCCCATACCAACAATCGACATGACGGTAATATGCGATTCACCACCATCTTCACTCAAAAGTTTGTTTACTAATTGATCTTTTACCTCATCTCTACCATAAATTTCTGATTCCTCCATTCGAGAAATTGTCTCTTGGGCCATTCTCAAGTCAGTGGATCTTATCTCATGGAACTGGTACCTGTTCTTCTCTTCTACTATGTGTACAAGTTTTTCATTTATTTCTTTCATCTTATATCCAAGTTCATGTTTCAATACAAGATTAACGTATAGAAATCTAAAAGAGAGCATGTTCCTTACCTTCTTAATCCACCGAGTTTCATTCCTGCGCAACCGGAGAGATTCTACTTTCCAGTCCTCCAGAATATCATCGACATCGTAAGCGACATTGCGCAACTTTTCGAGCCAATTTCTCACGGATTTGTCTTGTACTTGCCTCACTTCTGCATCTTCGAGCACAGCTCTGATTGCTGTAAGGGTAGTGGACAGCTTTTGGAGATTTCTATTGAAACCAGCAAGCAAATACACCTCCTCGGAGATGATGGAATTCAAGTTGGTTAGCGCGGCAGAGATGAGAGCATCGGCCATGGTTTCAAGTAGTGACGAAGAAAGAGCAAGAGAGTTGATTGCTTTCTGGACTATCTAGCCAGCTCCTGTGAGTCTGTATTTGCTCCAATATTTGACCAAGCTTGAGCCAGTTGCTTCTCAACTTCGTATGCATTTCCTTGCATGATCTAAGAAGGTTCCCTTGGACAGATTGTTTTGTTTATACGAATACTTCCATGCTTGTTAGAAATTCGCTGCATAAGAACATTAAACTACATTTTTGGGTATTCATTTTTTTAAAAAAAGCGAAGGTTGCATGCTTGCACTTGGTTGCTTTCATGTTTCAACTATGAATTCTCCGCTTAACAGCTGACAACCATCTTCTGATTGTGAGGTTAGGAATTGTTTTTTCTTTTGCAGTCGGTAGAGTCTTCGGTGGTTGAGATAGAAGAACATGGCAAGTTGACTTTCGATATTCAGAGATACAGAGCATTTTTCTCTCTTAAAATTGTAAAATATTTGAATGAAGCAAGCCAGCTGCATTTATCTTTATTCTCTATCATCACATTTGTTTAATTATTTTTGCCGGAACGTTCACTGTTTCTATGTTCAATGAGCAATCTTTTTATTACTGTAGTTGCTACAAAAATGATCTATGTTAAAAGAATTTTTATACTCGTTTAATGTGACCTTCTTCCCAAGCCCAACTGCCCAATTGAAGGAACTTTCTCAATATGGTTTAACTTCTAAGGCGACACTCTCAATTTGTAGAAATGGAGCCTTAAAAGATAATAAAATGTTTGTTTGGTCATAGGGCAGCAACTGATCGTTTTGTTCGCACAGCTTCAATGATACTAAAGATGTACAATGAGGAAAGGAGCTATTGTTTAAGAAAAATGAAAATTCAATAATCTTTTGTAAACTAACTAATCTCAGCAGACAAGAATATAATTACTTCTGCGATAGATTTTCATCAAACGAATTAATTTCTAACGCAAATGTTCTCCGGTGACTTTGTCTCTGGTGGAGTGATATAGCTAGTCCCCAACCCCATTTTAGTTTTTAGGATTTTTTGTATTATTTTCACTAAATCCTGAAACAAACCAAATATAAATCCGCAATTGATTGGCTACAAAAAGCAGGGGACAATTTTGATTCTTACAAAATAAGCGTAATGTTAAAAAAGAACATATATTAGCTCTGTACGTGATATTCTGCCAAACTATTGATACAAAGATGAACGTAAGCAAAAAGATGCAAATCTCCTGCAACAACCATGAGAGATTTCATATAGCTGAGCAGATGTTCCACATTAAACTATGGTTATCAATCCAAAGTTATGCTGTGAGAGAAATGTACGCAAAAAGTTAGAACAGAACACATAATAATTTATAAGTTGTGAGCTTTTTCATGATCAGTTTACAGTTGCGTCTACCATGAATTTGGATGTAAACAAAGATGAATGGATGTCTTAATTGTATGCCAACTGTCACAGACGTGATTCATGGGCGTGCCGGGAACTAGGGTTTAGGTGTTGTCCCTAGGTGTCCCGCGTCCATGATGGGGTAGCGGTGGCTATCCGAGTGGTTGAAACAACATACGGAGGCTAACCCGTGTTGAGTTGCAGGTTGCAAACCGAGGTGCACGAGCTGCTGTGTGATCGAGCATGGCGTCGAGTTACAGCAGTGGTGTCGGCACATGGGTCGGTATTTGGTGTACCGAGCATGTGGCCGAGTCCAGGTCAAGAAACCTCAAGTTGTTGCTGATCGGTGTTTGGGTCGGCATATCGAGGTTGTGGTGCAACCGTGGACCGAGCAGGCTACCGAGCCGAGTACGCAGCATAGGGTGCCGAGCATTCGCTAGTACCGAGCAAAATAGCGGAACCGTGCTGGAAAACTGTACCGAGCACTGTAGCGGGCGAGCGCGGGGTCGTGCGCGCTACTGTGCGCGCAAGGAGCGACAGACGCGCTGCTGCGCGAGCGCGATGCGCGGGCGGGCGCGCGGGCGCGCGATGGCGCGCGCTGCTGTTCGCGCGAGCGGGCGCGCGCGGGTGTGCGCGCAGACGCGCGAGCGGGCAGATGCTGGTGAACGCGACAGTGCATGGGCATGCACGAGCGGTGGTGCTGGTTCAGGGCGATGTTGGTGGACCATTGCTGGCAGTTGGTCGGTGAGTTGCTGCGGGAGGTTGAGCCATGTCTGGACGGTGCTGGGGTCGAGCCGGTGGGCGAGACGGGATGACCAGCGGTGCAGCCAAGGCGGTTTGTGATAAACATCCATGGACGTTGCTGGGGGTGTATCTTGGTGGAAGATATGATCCATATCCAGACGTGGATGCTGCAACAGACTTCTGAAGATAACCACAAGGCCGTTGGGAAGAACCTGGACGTGGTGTGCTGCTAGGTTGCTGGATACGGTGGGGATTGCAGATCTTTGTGGATAAAGATGCTGGCAAATATCCGGTGTTATCTGAAATCAGGAGGACGTGGTGCATATATATGCATGGGGGTTATGCTGATGAAAAGGTCGTGTGATTCAGGAGTAATCAGGCCAGATCCAAAGGAGAGACGTGGGAGTGGATCAAGAGTGGAATCGAGTCCGGTGAGGAGGAGAGTTCCTGAGATTCCAGTCGTCTTCCTTGGTGAGAAAACAGCGTGGTGCGGCTGGTGAGAAAGAAGCGTGGAGTTGCTGCAGCCGGTGTTCGTGGTGAGCGCTGGAACTCCATCGGCTTGCTGGAATCCAGGTATGCGTTGTTAGATTGCTGGTGTTGGCAATCGGGATAGAGTTACTCGGGGAGTAATTCTTGTGCGCCATTGTATTTGTGGGTACATTGGGGCGAGGCTGTGGGGGCTGTCCACGAGCCGAGCAAGTGCTTGAGAGGAGAATTCGAGTGCTTGTAAAATCCTTATGATCGAGTGAATGATATAAGGTTGGGAAGTGTTTTCCCGTAATCTGTGTTTTGCTTGTTGGCTGGCGTTTTAGGCAGGGAACTTCTGTAGTCGAGGTCGCGGTCGAAGTTTACAAGGCAGCCAGTTGCGTGGACTGGTGCTGAGACGAGCAAGGGCAGACGGCACGAACCCAGGGCGTGTTGCTGGCTGGGCGATCGGGCAGTGCTGTGTGGGGTGCTGTTTGACTTCTGGAACAGCCTATCGGCAAGGCGTGTCGGTAGCCAGAAGTACTGTGTCGGTATTTGGTGCGGTGCCAATACACGGAGATCGAGCGAAAGGTTGAAGGCAGCAACCTCGGGGTGTTGAGGTTGGCCGAACACAGTTTGGTGTTGGCGTTGTTAGGCTTCCGTAGTCGCTTCAAAGCTGCATTCTTGGTGTTAGGCTGGTGTTCTCGGGTCGAGAATACGCCGCGCGGACTGGTTAGGGGCGGAAAATTTGGTCCTAGAATCAGGCCCGTGACACCAGCCAAAGTTCACAGTTGCGTCTACCATGAATTTGGATGTAAACAAAGATGAATGGATGTCTTAATTGTATGCCAGCCAAAGTTCACAGTTGCGTCTATCGCGATGTACGCGAAGTACGACAGAGTTACCATTTGATGTATTAGCTTGCTGGGCATTTTCATGATCAGTTTTATCAATCTATGCTCATCCCTTTGTCGCTTCAATGTCCCACTTCTCACTTGCTTATTCATACCTGCCATATTTTCAACAAGAGGAATTTGGCTTGTCGGATCATGAACCTATCTTGGAAATTGGACATAAATATATACATGAATCAGGAATTGTATCATATGTTATTATATAAGGTTGATTAAATTAAATTGATCTACTAAAGTTAATGGTTATGAACTATAAATTAAAATGTGGAATTCAATGAGAAAAGTGTGGAATTCAATGTGTAAATATTTTTTCATAATTTCTCTTTCGTAATGGGTGGAATTGAATTTATAGAACTAAGGCTATAAATAAGGAAGTTATGGTCCCTGAATTCATATCTGGTTTTCATTCTGGTATCCCATTGTTCAGAACTTTGGTTTAGAAAACTAGTCTTGGATTTAGAAAATCCATAATTGAGAATTCAGGTTTTGAAAACTTTTCCTGAATTCAGACTTTAGTTTCTTTATGGCTTCAGGTACGCTTCCGCTATTTTATTTTATCTATATAGTTTATTTACTCAATGATTTGATATAAAGTCGATCCAAATTTATACAGTTTATTTCTAACAAGCGGCATCAGAGCCACCTTCATATCAAATTATTGAGAATTACGTTTTATTTTATGAATTATTGTGGGATTTAATCCCAAAATTAAGGTCCTCTTTTGTTAACATAACATGAGGAAAATAAAGTTACAAAAGGTTATAATTTTGGAAACTCCCACATAAAGATATTTTTATAACTTTTTGGTTAAGTAATGATTAATATTTTAAAATTTATTAAGGACTGTAATATGCTGCCAAAGCAGCCTCTTTTGTGGGAATTAATTTATTTTTTTAAATATTAAGACGGTTATGAATATTTAATTTATGTGGATATTAATCGGCCCAAAGGAAGGTTAATGTTTGACAGAATTATATATTCATATGTGGTAATAGATATGGGACAATTATCAAGTGTCCATGTGGATAATAAATCAACCCAAAGGAAGGTTTTTTATCTGACAGGATTTATTGTTCATATTTTACTACACTAAGGCTCATTATTGTAATAAATATGGGATAATTATCAAATTTCTATGTGGATAATAAATCGGCCCAAAGGAAGGTTTTTTATCTGACAGGATTTATTATCTATATTTGTTTATGACATTAAAATAATAAATATGAGATAAACATCAGGTTTCCATGTGAATAATAAATCGGCTCAAAGGAAGGTTTATTATTTGACAGGATTTATTATCTATATTTAATTATTGTACTAAGAGTACCATTTACAAATTGATATTTCTGTCCAAAAACTAAATATTGATGTTGTGCTAGGTATCTGTTAATGAGATTAAATATTGTTTAAATTATTAATTTTATTATGGGCATGTTGTTTTTCTTTTCAGTTAATCAATCTACGTCTATAATTTCTGCCAACATAAATTCAGGGCCAATGCTTAAAGATAACTTTAAGGATTAGAAAGAAAGTATAATGATTATTCTCGGCTACATGGATCTTGACCCTGCATTAAGGACTGAACAGCCTGCTTCTCTTTATAATAAAAGTTCCAATGAGGAAAAACGGGACATTGAAATGTGGGACCGTTCAAATCGCATGAGTCTTATGATCATGAAGCGGGGAATTTTAGAGACCTTCAGGGGCGATGTGTCTGAAAAGGTTACTACAGCCAGTGAGTTTCTTAAAGAAATTGAAAATCGTTTTGTCAAAAATGATAAAGCTGAAACAAATACGCTTTTGACGAACTTGATTTCAATGAAGTATAAAGGCAAAACACACATAAGGGAGTACATCTTAGAGATGTCTAATATTGCTTCAAAACTAAAAGCACTAAAGTTAGAGCTATCTAAAGATTTGCTCGTGCATTTAGTTTTAATTTCTCTTCCTGCACAATTCAGTCAATTTAAGGTCAGTCACAACTGTCAAAGGGATAAATGAACTTTTAATGAGCTCATTTCTTATTGTGTGCATGAAGAAGAAAGATTGAAGCAAGAACAAGTTGAGAGTGCTTACTTGGCTAGTACCTATAAGGATAAAAATAAGAAAAGAAAGAGGGTTAAGGATGCTTATAATGGGTCTCACATACAACAGAAAAGAAAGAAAATCAGGTTTCTTACTGTTTTTTTGTGGTAAACCTGGACATATGAAGAAGGAATGCACTAAGTATCACACCTGGCATGTAAAGAAAGGTTCATTTCTTAATTTTGTTTGTCCTGAGGTTAATCTAGTGTCAGTACCAATACACACTTGGTGGCTAGATTCAGGTGCTACTACTCACATAAGTGTGTCAAAGCAGGGTTGCCTGAGTTACAGAAAGCCAAATAATGCTGAAAGATTCATCTATATGGGTGATGGCAAATCAGTTATAGTTGAAGCAATAGAGATTTTTAGATTTTTATTAGAGACATGATTTTATTTGGATTTGAAAGAGACATACATAATTCCATCTTTTAGACGAAATTTGGTTTCTATTTCTCTATTATATAAATCTGGTTACTCTTGTTCATTTAGAAATAATAAGTTTAGTCTTTTTCTAAATTCAAATATTGTGGGTACAGGTTCCTTATCCTTTTATGATAATCTATATTTACTTGATACTATTGTATCTTTTAATGAAACCTTGCATGTGGAATTATGTGGTACGAAAAGAAGATTAACCAATAAGAATTCTGCTTTACTATGGCATAAGCGTTTAGGACACATTTCTAAACAAAGAATTGTACGACTTATGTCAAATGGAATTCTTCATTCTCTTAATTTTGCAGATTTTCAAATCTGTATTGGGTGCATTAAGGGAAAACAAACAAATATAAGGAGACTAGGTGCCAATAAATCTTCAAACGTCTTAGAACTAATACATACAGACATTTTTGGGCCCTTCCCTACTGCTTCTTGGAATGGTCAACAATATTTTATTACGTTCATAGACGATTATTCTCGTTATGGTTACCTTTATCTCATTCATGAGAAGTCTCAAGCATTGGACGTATTTAAGGCATATAAAGCTGAAGTTGAGAACCAACTTAACAAAACTATTCAGGCTATCGGATCTGATCGTGGTGGTGAATACTATGGCAGATATGATGGATCAGGTGTACAATGTCCAGGACCATTTGCCAAATTTCTAGAAGAGTGTAGAATCGTCCCGCAATACACAATGCCAGGTACTCCTAGTATGAATGGTGTTGCTGAGAGACGAAACCGAACATTAAAAGACATGGTAAGAAGTATGATTGATCATACTACTTTACCTGATTCACTCTGAGGTGAGGCACTAAAGACGACAGTTTATATTCTTAATAGGGTACCAACAAAAACAATAGTTAAGACCCCTTATGAATTATGGACCGGAAAAAAGCCTAGTTTTATGCATTTATGCATTTGGGGTTGTCCAGCTGAAGCAAGGCCTTATAGGCCAAATGAAAGGAAACTGGACTCAAGAACTGTAAGCGGTTATTTTATTGGGCACTCTGAACGGTCTAGAGGGTATAAATTTTATGATCCCACAATAAAGTCATTCTTTGAAACAAGAAATGCCCAGTTTTTGAGGATGTTGGGTTTGGGGGGAAATGAGGTTAGAGACTTTGTCTTTGAAGAAGAATTTGGTTCTCTTCCTATAATTATTTCTGACAATAATCAGAATCAGGACCATATTTCTGATGCAATTCAAGAAACAATACCAGAATTACAAGACTTTGTCGAGAATCTCCCCAATCAAGTTATACCTGAAGGACAAACTCAACAACCTCAAGAGCAAATGCCATTGAGGAGATCCACAAGAGAAAGGAGAAAAGTAATTTCAGATGATTATTATCTTTCTCTAAGAACATGAGGATAACAATGAAATGGTTGATGATGATCCAATCAGTTTTCATCAGGTCATGAAGAGTTCTAATTCTCAAAAGTGGATTGATGCCATGAATGAAGAGATGAAGTCCTTGAAAACTAATGACGTTTGGGATATTGTCTTATTGCCTGAAGGTGCAAAACCTATTGGTTGCAAATGGATATTTAAAACCAAGAGGGATTCGAAGGGTAATATAGAAAGATATAAGGCTCGTCTTGTTGCAAAGGGCTTTACTCAAAAGGAAGGCATTGATTATAATGAGACTTTTTCTCCAGTTTCATCGAAAGACTCATTCAGAATAATTATGGCATTAGTGGCACATTTTGATCTTGAGTTACATCAGATGGATGTAAAGACTGCGTTTCTAAATGGTGACATTGATGAAACAATTTATATAGTGCAACCAGAAAACTTTGTATTAGGAGATTCAAAGAAGATGGTTTGCAAATTAAAGAAATCTATCTATGGACTTAAGCAGGCTTCTCGTCAATGGTATCACAAATTTCATCAAGTGATTCTCTCGTTTGGTTTTGAGATGAATGTGATTGATGATTGTATATGCCATAAGTTTAGTGGGAGTAAGAACATTTTCCTGGTTTTATATGTTGATGGTATATTACTTGCCAGTAATAATATAGATTTTTGCATGAAACCAAGAGTTTTTTATCAAAGAAATTTGAAATGAAAGATCTTTGAAATGCGTCTTTTGTATTAGGAATTCAACTACATCGGGATCGTTCTCGATGTATACTTGGATTATCACAAAAGACATATATAGAAAATGTGCTTAAAAGATTTGGCATGCAAACTTGTAAACCAGGAGATACCTGTTTCTAAAGAAGACAAATTCAGTCACAATCAATGCCCCAAAAATGATATAGAAGAAAAGGAAATGCAAAAGATTCACTATGCTTCAGTAGTGGGAAGTCTTATGTATGCTCAAATATGTACGCGTCTAGATATTGCGTATATTGTTGGAATGTTGGGTAGATATCTAAGTAATCTAGGATTGGATCACTGGATAGCAGCCAAAAGAGTCATGAGGTATCTTCGGAAAACAAAACATTACATGCTCACATATCGGAAATCAGATCAACTAGAGATCATTGGGTATTCTGATTCCGATTTTGCTGGATGTCAAGATAGTCGTCTATCCACTTCTGGCTATGTCTATCTACTAGCTGGCGGAGCTATTTCTTGGAAAAGTGCTAAGTAGACACTCATAGCTTCTTCCACTATGGCAGCTGAATTCATAGCTTGTTATGAGGCATCCAATCATGGAATATGGTTGCAGAATTTTGTCACAGGGCTACGTATTGTTGATAATATTGAAAGACCACTTCAGATATTTTGTGACAGTCAGTCTGTAGTATCATATTCAAATAACAATAGGAGCTCATCTAAATCAAAACATATAGAGATCAAGTTTCTTATTGTGAAAGAAAGAGTTCAGAGTGGTAAAGTATCAATCGAATATATTGGAACAAACTCCATGGTTGCTCATATGGGTATTGTATCATTTGATTATATGTTACTTTAGTGGGAGTTTGTATTAAACTGCAGTATTTTGGTTTAAGGTTCACTCTGTTTTGGCATTTTAGTGATCTCATAAGGTTGGACCAGTTGAAAATAGGCATGTTCAGATTAAATTACATGTAATTTTTATACTACACATCCATACTTGATCTATGTCATTTGATTATGTTGGTGTATGTGACCATGGAAGGTTTAGTTACGCTCAATGTGACGAAAATCGCCTTGATCCTATATTGACATTAATTAATGGACGAGATTATTATTTTGATATAATGACATATGTTTAGAGCTCATAAAGTTATACAATTATTTTGTGTATATATTAAGTCCAAGTGGGAGATTGTTGGAAATTGGACATAAATATATACATGAATCAGGAATTATATTATATGTTATTATATAAGGTTGGCTAAATTAAATTGATCTACTAAAGTAATGGGTTATGAGCCATAAATTAAAATGTGGAATTCAATGAGAAAAGTGTGGAATTCAATGAGAAAAGTGTGGAATTCAATGTGTAGATACCTTTTTCATAATTTCTCTTTCGCAATGGGTGGAATTGAATTTATGGAACTAAGGCTATAAATAAGGAGGTTATGGTCCCTGAATTCATATCTAGTTTTCGTTCTAGTATCCCATTGTCTAGAACTTTAGTTTAGAAAACTAGTCTTGGATTTAGAAGACTGAGAATTCAAAACTCTTCCTAGATTCAGACTTTAGTTTCTTTATGGCTTCGGATACGCTTCCGCTATTTTATCTATCTAGTTTATTTACTCAATGATTTGATATAAAGTCGATCCAAGTTTATACAGTTTATTTCTAACACCTCAACCTTGATCTGGTGCATATTTCTACAATTTACACAAAACGAGACATGAAACAATGGGAAATTATGTGTAGAAACACCTATACACACACATATATAGACGTAGATGGATCAATTTGTGTTAACATTTATATCAAATTCTTAGCGGGGACAACACTCTGAGAGCTGAAATGTGACAACGTACTTGGGCGACACATGAGTGTTCATTTTGTTACTTCAAATAATGTAGCGTCTGGAGTCTTCATTGTCGTCGACTCCACTGTCATACATGTTGTTGGTAGGCCTAAGCCGCAGCGAATTGGCTCCATCTTCCCAAGGATCACAAGGCACAAAAGCATAAAAATACCATCTTCCCGACTTCGATCCAAACTGCACCAAATTACACGTTTATAAGAAGCTTATATGAAAGAATAGAATAGAAATTCTATGCATGTTAGGAAAGTTCACCACCATCATAAATTGAAAGAAGTTAAAGCCGAAAGGTTATATGCAAAATCAGTACAAACGAAGATAGAAATTCATAAGCTTGCACGCATGCATCTCAAAGGCCTTTAATTTGTAAGTACACATCTTACCTGAAGCCTGCATGGTCGGTGGAATAAAGATTGAGCCCCTTTCCATAACGCTCATTACCATCCAAACTTGCAATATCATATTCCGCGAATCCATGCTCCGCAATACGTTCAAGGACATCCATGGGCGCACTTATGCAAGCAATCCTCATATTGGACTCACCACCTCTGAGTTGCCACATCTCGGTCTCCATCATCGAAAACTCGATCGACTTGGCACCAAGTTTGGCATTATCATAGCAATTTTTTATCCTTGTCACAGTTAGCCGACAAGGGCGGTCCATCTTCAGCCTTTCCATGAAAAAGCCTTCACTGCACTAAACACCATGCTTCCCTCCACGAGATCAACAAGTTTCCCACCTCAAGCGGTTGGTGTTGTTGCACCGCTGGAACTACAGCCGGCACTAGGGGTGGGAGAAGTTCAACTGCAGTAGAGACGAAGGTGATCCTGCTTGAACAACAGCTTAACTAATACATTTTTAAGATGGATTATAAACTGTACATTTCAATGAAGTCACAGCAATATAATCCAATGAACCCTTAAAATCTATCTTATTATCTGCTAGGAATACAAGTTCACAAGCATATATATATATATAACGCGTAGAGGAGCAAGTGAAAATCCTAACAAATGCAACATCACAAACCTCTTCTACTGAAATAGAAAAACAGCGCACCATAGTATGATGTATAATCCATGAAAATCAATACATTATGGTCACCATATTGATGCAAAATATTGCTAATTGAACCAAAGTCCAGCTTTATATATATCCTATAATTTCCAGTACCTTTAGTCGGGAGCTTAAATGAGATCATGAACTCCGGCAAGATGTGGGTGTTGATACGATCGGTCCAGACAGTGTAGCAGATGGCGTACCTAATATTATCAACGCCACTGTCATAATAGTCGCCGTCGCTACGTCCGGTTCGTTGAGAGCTAGAGGGCATCACCTCCCATCTTCCAAGGATCAAACGGCACAAAAGTACACGAAATTCGCCGTTCCCGTCTGCACCCCATCCCCAAAGACTAGTATACCAATAGTAAATCAATACGAACAATTAACAATTAAATGTTAAGAAGAAAGCTGATAAATATGTATGAGCTAGGCTAATGATTTCGATATACAAATTAGGGAGTGATTTATACTCACTAATATTCAGTGATAAACCATGTTCTGTGACATGCAACGTAGATAAGTGGATTAAAAATGTTGATTACTCTAAGAAAGCATACTCAGAAGAATAAAGATGGCGGCCATCATTCCCATCACGGTTGGGACCTGGTGCCGAACTAGCTGCATCGATCTCATTGAATCCATACTCAACTACACGCGTAAGCATGAGCTTCGTTGCAGCATGCCAGGCCGTGTTTATATTCGGCGACACTGTCCGTTGGATCATCTCTCTTTTTACCGTGTCAAACAAATCGTGTCTGGAGCTCGAGCCAATCACTTGTCCCCTCTCATGTCTGCAAGCCTTGATGCTTGTCATAATTGGGGAAGGTTCCAGCATCGATCCGCTTTCACTGAGCCATACTCGTCACTTCCTTGAGTTAGCTCAACAAGCCTCCCACCACAGGACTGTTGGTTTGGTTGGGCAAGTTGGGGAACTCCTGATTTGGGCGGGAGAATATTGTTCATATTGTGACGTTAGCGATGAGTCTTCAATTGACGTTTAAAAGAGGATAACCCAGGTCTAAAAATGGCGTTATTGCCGACAAAATGCCCACTTGGGCGGCACTGGCACTGCATGAGGGAGATTTGCATTATTCTTAGCCCCATTTGTGCGAGGATTTTTAATCCTCAATGGCCCTGCACCACCTTTATTGACATCACCTGGGTTACCCCCATCTGCTTTGGCCTAGCCTGCCTCAGATGACGATCTAGCGGGAAATGAACCCCGGCACTTATCAAAAACAAAAGGTTGATGATAAACATTGACATGCCCAAAATTGATATATAAGTTATCAACCATTAGAGCGCCTTTTTTAGCTACAAGAACAAAAGAACTCACATTATTGGGCTGTTCATCGTGTGAATGATCTTGAACTTTGGTTGGCTCTTCAGAATCATCATCAACGATCACCACCAATGGTGCTCTGTCATTATCTCCACCTTCTTTGGTGGGGTCTTCGTGATGTTTTTCATGATCATGGGTCGGCAAGATCAGGTCGAGATCATCGGCGTGGGCGATGAGGGCGTCGACGTCTATCTCGCCGGAGACCACCCTCCTTGGGAAGAACCACTTCTTGTTGACATTGATCCATGCCATGGATTGGTAGTCACCCGAGACTAGATTAACCCCGTGACACCGACCATCTCCACCAGCAGCGCCATATGGCTGGCCTTAAAGCCAAGGACGAGGTTCTTCTGCAGTTTGGGGCCATGGTCGCACCACTCCCCATCGGAGAAGAACATGTTCCTCTCCGGCTCTTCACTCCTTCTAAAGTTGGTCCAGTTGTTCATCAGTTGGCGATCCTCATCCATCGACACCCCCTTGCAATAATAAACAGCCCTGCCTTTGGCCGACAGAGAGATCTGCTTCATCATCTTCACGGTTGGAAGAGAAGAAGCGCCGGTATATATGTACTCGAAATGGAAGCAGGAAGGTGCTCTAGCAAGGTATTGAAACGGAAGCAGGAAGGTGGTTAAGCTAGGGATATAAGTAAATCTCCGGGAAGGGCAGATATCTCTCTTATATGGTGTTGTAGTGGGAGGAAAGGTCTCGAAGGAAGGAAGAAGCCATGCAAAGCAATGAGAATACCAGTAAGCATTAGGGGGAAGTAATTAAGCGTTTTATAAGCATTTTTTATATCAACAGTACCTGGCTGCCAAAATCACGGCAAGTGCGTCGTGAAAATATTGTAACGTAAGGCTTAGACAGCCAAGCGAAGATATACATGAATAGGTAATAAAATCATGTTCCTGAAAGCAAAAGCTGTAAAGGAATATGGTGGTAAATATGTTATTTCATCTATATTATTGGTCACAATCCTAAATATCTATGTTTTTCATGAGCCGTATAAATTATTTAAATGTAACGTTCCTTTATGTAATAATTAGAAAATATATCTTGTGTTAAATAGAAAACGGGCTTTCATGACAAGGTTAAATTACACGACGTAGATTAACCCAATAACTATAAGATATATAATTATGTTATACACGTTTCTGTGACGCCCCCAGAATGCTTTACACTGTTAATGTTTTGTTTAGTTGTCACATATCATTTACTTTGAAGATCCCAATTGGCCTTGTCATATATTCATGCTGTGTTGTATCTCATGTGAAGTGTATAATTGATGTGCTGGCAAACTAATCTTGCAATTCTCGTTTATATTAAACAATGAGCAGAATTAATTGGCCAAAAAAACAGATGGGAACTTTCACGTTTGTTACACTAACCATAGTTAAACCACTTGAAGATCCTAGTACGATCCAATAGATGCTACCCAAATAAAAGCAGACATTCTTTCTGGTTTTCACAGAACACAAATTAGCTTTGATGCATGCATCATAGAATAGTTGGCCTTAAATAACATCTACATAGACTGCATGCATGCTGGCGACGTTAATGCTAAACATATATGTTACAAGTGGCAAGGCATAAAACATTACTTGCAACTATCACTACTCACGTCCATAACCCACAATATTTCCATTGACCTCTAAAGATCCCTTTCATTCCAGGAATAATATATAGCTCCTATTTATCCTTCCTCGTCATAATCTTCTTCATCTTCATCCACTCTTCTATTCAGTTGGGCAAGTTGAACTGGATCAATTGTCATGTTATCAGACCATCCTGGATACTCTTCATGGTTAGCCTCTGGCTCTGCAGCTGGCTTAACGGCTGCTTCGGCTTTGTCTGCACTATTATCCACTTCGGCATTTAAGTCAAAATTTCTCATTGCGGCGTCAGAACTACTAGCTGCTAGGCTCAATTTTGACACTTTTAGTTCACTTCCACCATCTTGTCCCAATGAGTTCTGATCTGGTTTCTCCTGATGTTCTAATGAGATGTCGGGATCATCTTCAAATTTATCAGGTTGGAAATTGTCCCTATCAGCTGCACGAGGCCTCCCGCGCCCTCTTCCACGGCCACGACCCCGGCCTCGACCACTGCTATGACCGGCTTCATGCTGCAGCATTGACGTAATTTTGGCTTATTATATGCTGAAGCTTAAGTATAAAAACCCTAGATGAAGATGATTGATTAAAAAAACCAAAACTCACAACTACCAATAAGTGTGGATGACAAAGACGCCCAAGGCTAGCTCACATTTTAAAGAGCTGTTGCTTACTCTTAAGGGAAAAAAGCATTTGTAATCTAAATAAAACAATTATGCAAAGAGCTGTTGCTTTTCCACCTCCACAAATGAGTATGTTCTGCTCTAGAACCAAGAATATAATTGGTAAATTACCATGCTCGAGGACAATAATAATAGAGCAGTTACTAAAGGTAAGAAGCACCTACTATCTTGCTCTTCTTGTTCTCCTCATCACTGGCATCGTCATCATCTGCAACTCTCCTGGGAAAGAGAAAAGGAGGACAAACCCTGAGATATTGCACATGAACAATAAGTCGTGGAACATTAGCTGAACTCACCTCCTCCTTGTGCTAGACTTGTCTTCACCACCCGCATCAGAACTACCCATATCTGGAACTTTGCCCACAATTTCCCTCAGAAAATCAAATACACTGAAGCTCTGTACGCATTGCTTTCTGAGACAAATCATGCAAAACAGATGTTCAAATAACTTATGATATCATGAATAAGCAAACCACTATTTATGTTATGGGTAAAAAAGGTGGCATAAGGAATGCTAATAATAATGTCCATAAACCGTTAATCTTCCTAAAAAAGACACATTTAACATCTACGACCGTGCTCATAAGATCTCCAGTAGGTCAATCATAATGAATAAACATATACTACACAGAGCTGCTCACTTACAGGTGTAAAGAGCTTACTGTCTTTGCTCCCCTCTGAAGAGTAATCTCATAGGTTCGATCACAAAGATCTTGAAGAAACAACTCCAATGCTTTAGCTATAATAAAGTAAAAAGTTAGCACAGGTCAAAAGGAGGTCCTCAAATACAAGGCCATAATGCAAAAAAAAAGATTTCTTGGTCAATCAATCCAATCTTTGTCCAATCATATTGCCTAAAGAGAAACTGAACTATTACTCACAAACTAAAACAGGGACAGCCAAGGCAATCTTCCCCACATCATCATCTGCTTGCATAATCTTTTTGATCCGTGACTGAAATATTATTCATGACAGCCATCAGAACCAAATAATTGATTACTGCATAACTTCCAAAGGGCAATAGTTAATAAGTACAAAATTTTGCACAATCACAGAAATTGATACACACAACGATTAAAAAGTTAATGCCAATTATCCAAAGTCCACCCATACATCTAAACGCCAAATCCTCAATTTCAAAGGTTCAATAACTAAAAAGTAAGGTACACAGAAATAAATATTATTCTCAAAAGGCATCCTTAAAATTGCAAGCTCCAAATGCAATGAATTTGTATAAGATAGAAAGGAATCTCATAGTTCACAAACTGGAGAAAACAAAAGCTTATATAATTGAAGGGAGCAGAGATGGGAAATCTTGATATAATTCTGTACTTCACCGTCTTTGCCAGCTTTAAAAACAGTTATCATTGTTGTCATAAAAATCTTCTTTATCCCCCAATTCATCGTGTCCAAAATGATTACTCTGATTTCCCTTTCATTAAAATCTACACTTTCTTCTCCCTATAATTTTTTTATCCACTCAAAAGGTCAGGTGCTTGTTTCAGTTCCTTTATATGGAAATATGGAATCCTTGCCCCTGCACATGAGCAACTAAATTGTGTGAAATGACTAACTGGTTGACTAAGACCAAATTCATATCTTATAACCTGAATTTATACCACTGGAATTGATCAAACCATTTCTTATTCTATTTTTTCTGATGACTGTTTACAGTAGATAAACCAACCAAAAGCTTCCATTATCTGATTCAAGATATACTAACTTACATTCTCCCCATGTTTCAGCTCATCAAAAATTATACCATCTGCTTCTATAGCAGAAGTGAAACTAAAATTGAAGGGGGTCCTAGAAACCACATTCGATACAATTGAACAAATTACGAAGCAAAGTAAAAGCCCTAATTTTTCAAGAACACAAATCAGAACCAGTCTGAGAACTGAACATCCCCATATTTAAACTTAGGTTTCATAACCGTTCCTCTTTGTGATCCACTAATCAGCATCTCGAACAAATCAACCCAATCATTCGCCAAACAACATGATAAAGATCCCAATTCAACACCCCACCACAGCCAATTCGGCACATGCAAGCCCTAGAACAAAACAACCAAACCCTAGATCCAAATTAACAAAATGAAAAAACTGAAACAGATCTCGGCAACGACACCAACAATCAGAATCAAAGAAACTGAACACCCAATTCCACCAAATCCCCCCATCCAATCAACCGAAAAAGACACCAAACTCGATGATTCAAAAAATATATCACAAAAAAATTATAAAAAAAAAGGGGGAAAGAGATGCATACGGCCGGGAAACGGGTGTCGAGCTTCTTCCTCATGGCGTCGGGAGGGGGATCGATCGATCGATCGATCGATCGGAAATTCGTCAACAAGAACAAAACAAATCCATCTCACATCTGCAAAAAACAAATAACGAATTTCTTCGGTTTTTTTAAATTTTTTTGATTCGTAATCGGATATTATTTTTAATGAATAAAGTGCGGGACCGTTAAGTCTGTGGGCCCACGGCCCCTGGAGTGTAAAGCGCTCACTGTTTTTGCCTACTCTAATTAAAAAAAATTAATTCAGATTTAAATTATATTATTATATGAATAGTTGATGATAAACATAATTTTATCCAAATTAAAAAAATAATAATAACCACGCCCTTTGGATAAATTTTAATTTTATGTATAATTTTTTGTTTAATAATAAGATAAAATATAATAATTTAAAATATTATATATAGATTCCGATTAATGCACCGACCAATATAGTTATTTTCTTATAATTTTTATTTTACCCTCCCCCCCCCCCAAATAATTAATGTAAAAATTTATTATGCTTGATTATTTTTTTCTTTAATTTAGACATATTTTATGCAAGTTATTTTATAGCAAAATTCAATTAAACACCCGACCGTTATGAACCACTTGAAAAATAAACATATTCGTTCTGTAATAGATCTATTACACGATCAATTTGGATTGGCTCTAATTTGTTTAGAAAATGTGGTTTGAAGAACTATATGCATAGCAATCCGGCATAAATTGATACATGACTCCTCAGAATTTGGTAACTCCAACTCCATAAGTCATATCATACGCATATCTCAAATGCTTCTGGTTTAGAAATCGATTACCATCGTAATCAAAAGTTTTATTGTTTTACGATAGTACATCACCCCAGGATGGATTACAGAACTCCACCGGATTAAAAGAAGAAGAAGAAGAAAGCACATATTTTTTACATATTCAGGCTTTCTTGTTTTCACAGTTGACACCGTGCCATTTCACCATGACTGTAAAAAAAGTAACTCCACAATGGATAAAAGTAGGACAAGAGCTCCACCGAGAGAATGGCCAAAGTGCTTCAAACACCTCTCATGCTGCCATGCCACACAGCACAAAGGCCAGTTAAAAACATGGAGGAAAAACCACCAGAACAGAACACATTTGAGAACAACGAGCTCTGAATATTCAGATTCCTGCCACTATGCCAGCAAAAACACAAACTCTAATACCAAATCGTGGAACTAGTTCGTTGATTGATTTCAGTCGAGGGCCTACTCGTCAATCTCTTTTCACAAGCATGATATTTATACTTGAGATTTGCTGCAGCACATAACTGTTCATGGTAGGCTTCAGATCATTATCATAGCCAGGCTGAAGCTTTATCTGCACAACAAAACATATTTTTATTTAAGCTACCATTCTAAGACTCCAAAGTTAAAAACTATAATAAGGAATAACAAATGTAATATGAAGACAGCTACCAGGACACTGAAGTGAGACCTTCCAGACTTGCGTTTTGGCAAGCAAAAACTCTTACAGATTGATGGAGTAAAAAGGAAAAGTGCTTTCTTTTGCATTCAAAATTAGTATGGCCATTATCGTTGTAAAATTCACATTACATTCACAAAAGCTATGCATCAACGAGATGATATGGGTACATGACTCCTAAATAGCAGATGTGATCCGATTACAGTCACAAGGTCCATGATCATAATAACAAAAATTCATTTTTGCATGACCCAAAAAAACGTTTGTCCAATCAAGCAGGCAGAAGACAGCTGAAACCTAGAAAAATGCCAGCTTACCTCATAGTGCTGCAGTAATGAGGCAAAAACGTTTGCAATTGCAAGAGTTGCAAATTTTTTACCAATACATGCACGTGTGCCAGAACAGAAAGGAAGAAATGCTGCATTCCCTTAAGAATCATCTAGAAAAAGAGGATTTCTTTCGCAATCTGCAATCACTCTTCTCATCAAATTCTTTCAATTTACATTGATCTTAGAACATTGCAAGACATAGCAAAATTAAGACCATAAGGACTTTCTGGAAGATGGAGACAGACACTGCCCACCACCACCAAATATCGAATTGACCACAATTTATAAAAAAACGTCAAGTATCGAAGCTGTGCAAATCATTGAACATTTACCTCTAACTGAATCCTTAACAGATGTAGGCTTATCCCCCACATTGAATTCCTGCTGGGAGATTTGTGATACGAAATGATGAGGATTGAATTGGTTCGCGTCAGCTCCCCAACAAGATTTATCTAACTGTACTAAATGTACTAGAACAACGATACTTGCTCCAGCAGGTATAATGATTCCAGTCTATAGATTCAAATCTGCTATGAAGAAAGCCCTAGTTATAAGTGTTCCTGCTGTTGTATGCCAAAATCAAGTCCCACATCTAAAGTTTTGTGGGTTTGGGAGGAGTCCTCTCCCTATAAATAAGGCTCCTCCCTTTTGGTTCTTGACATCCCAAAATTGTCATCCTTCTTTCTTTGGTAAATTGTTTTCTTTCTCTCTTTTGTAATATTTCTTTGATTATTGAAATATTATTTTTGTAGTGTCCGAGGACGTAAGCCTCGTTAAATTCCGGTGTTCTTTTTGTTCCTTTTATGTCTATTTAATAGTTATTGTCGGGTATAGTTGTTGTTAATTATTGTGCTATTTAAATTACTTGATAAAATTCTGTCTAGGAGTTGGTTTTTAAGCGGACCGTGTGTCCCACCACACTTTCCTGGGAATTTTATCTTGGGGTAATTTTTAGTACAATAGTTTTCACGCTAGTCATCTAGGTAATAGTTCTCAAAGTGAACTAGTTATCTTTGGTGAAAATTACCCAGTTTTCACAACAATTGGTATCAGAGCAAGGTTTATTTTAGTATGCTCTGTGGTTGCGGCTTACGCTGATCTTCCACATCAGAAAAATTTCCTTGGGCCAGTTGACATTTTGAGCTCTTGGTTTATTTTAGTATGCTCTGTGGTTGCGGCTTATGCTGATCTTCCACATCAGAAAAATTTCCTTGGGCTAGTTGGTATTCCGCATTAACAGCTATTAAATAGACTTTGTAGCAGAAATGGCAGACAACCCAAAAGAATCCACATCGAAGGTCACAGCTTCATCTTCAATTTTGGCAAGAACTACTGTGACAAATGCAAGATTTGCAGTGGAGATTTTTGATGGTACCGGTCATTTTGGCATGTGGCAAAGTGAGGTTCTGGATGCCCTTTTTCAACAGGGTCTAGACATTGCCATTGAAGAAGAGAAACCGGATGATGTTGAGGAGAAAGAATGGAAGACAATAAATAGATTGGCATGTGGTACCATTCGAACGTGTCTTTCTAGAGAGCAGAGGTATGCATTTTCTAAAGAAACTTCTGCAAGTAAATTGTGGAAGGCACTGGAGGAGAAATTCTTGAAGAAAAGCAGTCAGAACAAGCTCTATATGAAAAAGAGATTGTTCCGCTTCAATTATGTTCCTGGTACCTCTCTGAATGATCATATTACTAGCTTCAATCAGCTAGTAACTGATCTGGTGAATATGGATGTGACTTTTGAAGATGAAGATTTGGCTCTGATGTTGTTGGGATCACTTCCTCATGAATTTGAGTTTCTTGAAACTACTCTACTTCATGGGAAGGCTGCTGTGTCTCTTAGTGAAGTAACTGCTGCCTTGTATAGTTATGAATTAAGAAAGAAAGAAAAGCAAGAAAATACAAGTGCAGAAGCAGAAGCTCTTGTTGTGGATAGAGGCCGATCGCAGAGTCAGAACAAAGGAAGAAGGGGAAGGTCGAAGTCAAAGTCCAGACCAAGTAAAGATGAATGTGCCTTTTGTCGAGAAAAAGGGCATTGGAAGAAAGATTGTCCCAAGCTGAAAAATAAAGGCAAATCTGATAAGGAAAAAGCTGCTGCAAATGTTGCTGAGTGTGATGATGCAGACTCGGACCTTTCAATTGCTGCATCAACTAGCAATTCTAGTGCATGGTTGCTAGATTCTGCTTGTAGCCATCATATGACGCCCAATCGAGAATGGTTCTTTGATTTTAAAGAACTAAAGGGTGGAATTGTCTACACAGCAAATAATGCCCCTCTTGTCACATATGGAGTTGGTTCAATTCACTTGAGGAATCATGATGGATCAACCAGAATCTTAACTGGGGTTCATTATGTGCCAGATTTGATGAAGAATCTCATCTCTGTGGGAACCTTAGAGTCAAAAGGTTTCGAAGTAAGGGCGAAAGATGGGATAATGAGGATCATCTCTGGTGCACTTGTGATAATGAAGGGGATCCGAAGAAGAAACAATGTGTATTACTTTATGGGTAATACAATTGTTGGGGAAGCAGCAGCGACAGCAACTCCTACTGATGATCAGGAGTCAGAAGCAACTAGGTTATGGCATATGCGCTTGGGGCATGCTGGAGAAAAATCTTTGAAACTATTGATAGATCAAGGATTATTAAAAGGAGCTCGGGCTTGCAAAATAGATTTTTGCGAGCACTGTATCAAAGGGAAGAAAACAAGGGTGAAATTTGGAACAGCAATCCATGATACTGAGGGTATTTTGGATTATGTTCACTCAGATGTGTGGGGGCCTTCCAAGACAACTTCGTTGGGAGGTAAACACTATTATGTTTCCCTTGTTGATGATTTTTCCCGGAGAGTTTGGGTATATACGATG
>JAURVB010014560.1:0-13027 GCA_033002965.1 Piper betle | reverse complement strand
AGGTGTCACGAGCCTCTCTTAATCCAAAAGCTAGCTCAAGGAATTAGTCTTTCTCATTAACCTATATACAAGTCACCAACAACCTTCACGACCGATGTGGGATAAACCCAACAACTCCCCTTCACACATCGGGCGTGGCCCGCATACCATCATCGTGTGACACACTCCCCTTAAATTAGACGGCACCCACCTGGCAAACTCCTCTTCAAATCATCAGGTGAAACCCATGAAGGAAACAACAACAATCGGTGTAGGCAAACCCGGCTCGAACTTGGCTCTGATACCACTTGTTGGGCCCTTTGGGCCCCTAACCAAGCTCTGATGCCACTTGTTCTTCAAGACCTTTCTCCCCTTAGGAAGATTCACAAGCTCATAAGTCTTGTTCTCATGCAATGACTTTAGTTCCTCTCGCATGGCACTTACCCATTTGTCTTTCTCTTTGTGACTAAGAACTTCACTGAAGTCTTCAGGCTCACCACTTTCTGTGAGAGTCACATAAGTAGATTTTGGATACTTCGTGGATGGCTTAACAATTCTACCAGATTTTGTTCTAGTAGCATCAGCCTCCCCTTGATCAACAACCTGATCACCATCATGTACCTGTTCATCAACAACATCAGGAACTGTATCATTAGTAATATCATTATCCTCACCTTCACCGTCACGAGGCAAAGAAATAGGAATGTCATCTCTGACTTCTTCATCAATCTGTTCAGCAACATCTTGAACAATATCCTCTACAACCGTTGGAGGAGCAGATGAAGTCTTAACCTTCACAACATAATCCTGGGTATCACTTTGGGTAGTTGTTTCATTCCCAAAGTCCTCTAGAAACTGATTCTCTCGAAACACCACATCCCGGCTTCGAACAATCTTCTTCTCCTTAGGATCCCAAAGTCTGAAACCAAACTCTTCATCCCCATAACCCAGAAATATGCATTCAAATGTCCTAGCATCAAGCTTAGACCTTAGTTCCTTTGGCATATGTACAAAGGCTTTACAACCAAACACCCTTAAATGAGTGTATTTTACCTTCCTACCAGTCCAAACTTTTTCTGGAACATCTCCATCTAAAGCAAGTGTAGGAGACCTGTTAATTAAATAACAAGCAGTACAAACAGCTTCAGCCCAAAATCCTTTAGGTAATTTTGCTGTAGAAAGCATACACCTAACCCTTTCTTGAATTGTTCTGTTCATTCTCTCAGCAACTCCATTCAATTGTGGGGTATAGGGAACAGTCTTCTCATGCCGAATGCCATGTTTGTCACAATAAACCTGAAACTCATTAGAACAATACTCACCTCCATTATCACTTCTCAAACATTTCAAAGTCTTCCTGTTTCTCTCTCTACAAGAACATGAAATGATTTGAAAGTATTAAACACATCACTTTTATTCTTCAAACAGTAGCACCATACCTTCCTTGAAGCATCATCAATAAAAGTGACAAAATAAGAGGCTCCACCAAGAGACTTTATCTCCATTGGACCACAGACATCAGAATGTACAAGTTCAAGTATTTGTGTCTTCCTTTTGCCTGTGGATACAAAAGAAGCTCTACGTTGTTTTCCAGCCAAACAATGATCACAAGAGCTTAGTGTTGTCCCATCAAGTTGTGGAAGATAGTTTTTCTTCTTCAAAAATTCTAGCCCCTTCTCACTCATGTGTCCCAACCTTCTATGCCACAAATCAGCTGTGAGAGTAGTAGAGGTAACATTAACCTCCCCATGGACCAGACTAGATGTAGTCCTATAAAGACCACCACACTTCTTCCCTTTAGCAACCACTAGAGAACCTTTCACCAATTTCCATAAGCCACATGAAAATTGTGAAACATAGCCCTCATCATCTAGCACACCTGTTGACATCAAGTTCAATCTTAAATCAGGAATATGACGCACATTTTTCAAAACAAGTTTGCAACCAGAATCTGTCACAATATGCACATCACCATGACCAATAATTTTAGAAGTCCCATTGTTGCCCATCTTCACCACACCTAGATCAGCTGTCACATAGGTGTTGAAGAAATCTCTACATGGGGTAGCATGAAACGATGCGCCAGAATCAATCACCCAACTAATATCATCATTAGTTGTCAAACAATCATTTCCATCATCAAGTATGATTAGTATATCTTCTGTTGCAACATTGGCAGTCTTATCATCTTCACTCTTATTGTCAAGCACCTTACCATTTCTTAGATCTTTCTTGTATTTGTAACAGTTCTGCTTCTTATGGCCGGCTTTATCACAATAAAAGCACTTGAAGGTCTTGTTTCTAGATTTAGACCTTCCTCTACTCTTATCTCTTCCACTTGGATTCCTACTCTTTGATCTTCCCCGAGAACTAAATTCAGAAACCAAAGATTGAGAGGAATTAGAGAAGGTTACCTGTTGTGTTTTCCTTCTCACTTCTTCACTCAAAAGACAACTTGAAACCATATCAAAAGTCAGCTGCTTGTCAGAATTATTCAAGGAAATAACTAAAGGTTCCCAAGATTCTGGTAAAGTATTCAATAATAGACAAGCTTGCCAAGCATCATCAAGAGGCATATTCAAACTAGATAATTGAGTTAATATACCTTGCATCTCATTGATGTAGTCACTGACTTCTGTCCCATCCTTATACCGAAGATTCATCAACCTTCTGACCAGCAAATTTCGGTTTCCAGGAGTGTCTCTCTCATACATATACAAGAGCTTATCCCAAAGTTCCTTAGCTGTCTTTGTTCCAGTCACATGGTTATATACATTTTGTTCTAACCATTGTCTGATCAAAGCCATGCATTTTCTGTCCATCTTGATCCATTCTGCCGTGACACTCGACTCAGCCTTAGCAGTAGGTAGAGGAGGAGGAATCGAAGGAGCCTTCCCTTCATCAGTCACAACCGGAGTAGCACTCAACGGTGGACTGGTCGACTCAGGAGGACCAAGAATTGGATCATATAAATCCTTAGTGAATAAATAATCAATCATACGACCCTTCCAGTAATGCCAATTAGACTTACCCTTAAGGGCGACCATCTTAACATGTTTCTCATCATTCATCTTGACACAAAAGGTTACTACCCAAAAACAAGACAAACAAAAGAACCAAAGCTACTGATACCACTTGTTGGGCCCTTTGGGCCCCACCCAAGCTCCGAAACCACTGTTGGACCCTTCGGGCACCCCAAAGGGACTTTAAACAACCAAAGGAAATTCGCAATAGGTGTCACGGACCTCTCTTAATCCAAAAGCTGGCTTAAGGAATAAGGCTTTCCCATTAGTCTATATATAAGTCACCAATAACCTCACGACCGATATGGGACAAGCCCAACAATGGGCAATCCAAATTCAAGAATGTCGGATAGATGTAGATTTTTGGTGCAGAATTGTATTCATATGTGTGCAAGGCTTAGTTAAGTAACTCACAACTCCAGCATAATGTCTACACTCTCAATCTGAAGATTTGCTTATGAAGGAACCAAGGTAGAACAAATGTCTACCAATATGCTAAATTCTTCCTCATCACCTTGCAAACCAATCTGCAACATGGAAAAATTTCTCTGTTTCTTTGCGAAAACAGCTGTAACATTGGCCACATTCTATATCATATTAATCAACACACGATATCGTCCACTGCCTTCATGAGATTCATAGTAGAACTACTTTCGTATTGCACAAGTATGAATATATTTCATTTTGTTATGTATTGCAAGTTTTGAATCAGTACCTGCTCATTCTTTCTTGACAAAAGATCTATAGTTATCAGATTCAGTGTGACTATGCCCAGGGACCTTATCGACGTACTTGTCTCTCATGGAGCACCAAATACGCTTTGCGTCCTCAAATCTACCTGCAGCTGCATAGATGTTAGCTACACATAATTGGGGCTGCTAAACGAGTTAAAATTGACTCGTCCATTTTTTATATTGTTTGAAGTTGACTCAAGCTCGAATATACTTAAACTGTTTAATTTTGACAAGTTTGAAACTATTTAATGCAAACAATGAGTGTGGATTGAACACATGACCTTTAAGTCTTCAGGATGACTCTCTCATTGATGCTACTTTGTTATTTTATTGTATATAAATAAATATAACTAGTTATAATTAAACTTATAAATATATATATAGATTATTTTAGCCAGGGGGCAGATAATATTTTTGTTTCAAACTTTAATTTGGATCGTTTGATTATAAAGACAACCCAAATTTAATAAAAAAAACAAAAAAACAAGCACCTAACCACCATCCTCGTTTAGTACGTAGTTAATAATAATATTTATTTATGATTTTAAATGTACTTTAAATAGACAAATGATATTATTATATTATATTATCAAGTCAAGTACAAGTCGAGCTATAAGTCAATTTTAAATCGAGTCCGAGTTATAACTGAGTCGAATCGAGTCAAACACTGTCTTGCTAAAGTTTGACTCGTAAGATTCGAGTTTGAGTCGAGTTCCGAGCTTGAGTATTTAAATGTAAAACCCACGATTCGAGTCAGGGTTTTATATTCAGAACCGGTCGGTTCGACCGTTATTTTCGAGTCGAGTCAGTTTCAGAACACGTGTACTGAGCCGACGCCGGTCTCGTGTATGAGCCATGAGGGTCATGTGTACCCAAGTATATGATGATAACGTCATGAACACAGCAGAAAAGAATGAGTTATCAGAATATATGAGAGTATGCAGTTATTTTTTTATTATGATATATAATGGATCATAGAATTAGTTTTAGGCCGTTTACCGCATTAGGACGCGTTACGGGCATTTTGGGTGGGTTGATAGTTCTAGAGCATATCATTATGATTTTTTGGTGTTGTTTGATTTTATGGGATTTTTCCCAAATTTTTTTAGAATTTTTTTTACGAGTTTGCCACCACACATCACCCTCCGACCCTTCCTTTCTTCTTCACTAAACCCTTGCTGCGCGCCACCATTGCTCATGTCGCCGCCGCTGTCGTGGACGCCTGCCCGGCCGCCGATCGTCGCCCCGTAGCTCTGCCACGGCGTCGCTATGCCGCCTCGACCAGTCCCGGCCACTGCCAAGCCGTCGTGACGCCGAAATCACCGCGCCTAGCGCTGCAGTTGGTTTCGGTCGCGTTGTCGATTCCACCGCCGGCGACCGTCGCCGCCGCGATCGAGTGGTCACCTCGACGTCTTCGACCAACCCACGACCGTCCCCGACCGGAACGGAGGCCAGCGCCGCCCATCCTGGCCGGATCGAGTCACCCATCGCCGCCACCACTGTTTTGACCATTTTTCGGCGAGCCGCCAACTCCGCCGACCATGTCGATGCCATAGACGCGTCGGGCTCGCCGAGCCGGTTCCAAGGGTACCCAATACCCTTACTTTCCGGCCAGTAGACGCTACCGGCGGATTGTTGCCGGAAAACCGCCGGAAACTTGCTCGGAAAACCACCGAAACCTGCCGGAAAACCGCCGGAAAATTGGATTCACTGGAATTCGTCGGATCTTCCGACGGAGCTCATCCAGTCGATCCCGATCGAACTTCGGACGCCGATGAGCGCCGAATTTGAGCTCCGAGACGCGCGACGAAACCCTAACCGTCGCCGATTGCCGACGACGTGAGGTATAATTACCTCCGATTTAATTAGTTAAAATTGAGATGATTGTTAGCATAACATGCTACAATTGAGTAATTGTCATGATGAATATTAGCACAGTATGCTAGATTTGATTAACTGTTATGAGTAATGCCTAATTATGAGTGAATGGATGATTGTATGATTTGAGTAATTGTGAATGAATAGTAAGTGATCTAATGAGGTAGATCGAGTCTCAGCATGATAAGTGATCTAATAAGATGAAGTAAATATGAGCATGCTAATCTAGTGTGATGTAAAAACACAATAAAATTGGTATGAATAGGATTAGTTAGAATTATTTACATTCATGACTTACTTAATGTTGATTGTGATGATGATTGTTATGTTGTATGTTTATTGAGTTTGATGCATCATTTAGTTAGCGGGCGTTAGTATTTAGTTTTGATGTGTAGGTACGGAGTAGGAGCTCGCCGCCTAGGCGCGATGACACGCTTGGAGCTTCTACCAGGTCCGTTTAGGACTTCTCTCTGATTTTTATGTCTTCTCTATTGTATGTTTGATTTATTGTCTGCAGGACGGGTTAAGTGGCGTTTTATCGGATCCCACTTAACTCGGGTCATTTAACCGAACAGTTTTCCTGATTAATAACCCCTCGAGGATAATCTTTGAAAACAAAATCCACCACAAGTGTAAAAACCCGTGACTCGAGTCAGAGTTTTACGGGAGTGAACCAGTCGGTTCGAGTCGAGTCAGCTTCATGGACCGCGAGCTGGGTTGAGGCCAGCTGTGAGTTATGAGCAATGAGGGTCATGTATGCTCAAGTGTATGATGATAACGCCTGAAAGATGATGAAAAAAATGGGTTATCAAGTATATGGAGGTATGCAGTATTGATTGTTATTTTTATTTGATCGAAGAATAGTTTTAGGCCGAATAACGAATTAGGACGCGTTTGACGATATTCGGGTGGGTTATTAGTTATAGAGCATGTCATTTGGATGTTATTGTGTTTGTTTTATTTTATAGAATTTTTCCATATTTTTCTAGATTTTTTTAGAATTTATTACGAACTAGTTATTATTTTGACTCGAGTAGGAATCGAGTCAATACTTATTTACGAAAATGCCATCGCACACACTTCTTCTTCCTCCCGACCCTTTTTTTTCCAAAACCCTATCCACCGCCGCCGCCCCTTGTGGTCGCCGCCGCCGCCGCTGCCGACGCCGTGCTGCCGCCAATCGACGCCGCCCCGCCCCGCCGTGAAGTCGCCGTGCCGCCACGACCCACCCCGGCCACTGCCTCGCCGCCACGACGCCGGATTTGCCCCACGAACCGCGACGCTCCGCCCGTCGATTCCGCCGCCGTTCGGCCGCCGTCGCCGCCGCTGCGACCACCAGTACCACCCCTCGCCGTTGCCGACATTTCCCCCATCCTCCCGACCGCCGTCGAGGCCGGCCGGAGCCCCGATCGGAGCACACCGCCGCCGCCGCCCGTTTTCAACGCCGCCGCCGACGGCCATCGCCGCCTCGGTTGCTCTGTTTGACACCGCCATCGGACCAAGCTCGTCGAGCTGGTGCCGATAGACCCCCTGATTGCCCCGTCCCGAATCGTCGCCGGAAAACCGTCGGAATCCGCCGGAAAACCGCCGACACTCGCCGGAAAACCGCCGGAACCGCCGGAAAATTGGATTCGAGGGAAGTTCGCCGGATCATCCGCCGAACGCACCCGGTCCAATCTGATCGGACTTCGGACGCCGCTAGGTGCCGAATTCGAGTTTCGAGCCGCGAAACGGAAAACCCTAGCCGTCGCCGATTTTCGACGACGCGAGGTATAATTTATTTTAACTTAATTAATTGAAAGTATTGATTGTTAGAATTTGCATGCTATGATTGATGAATTGTGCATTGTAATTACTTATATAAATGTGGATTTGATTTAGAATAAAATATGAAATTTGTGGAATTGTGTGGTGTTAAAAATAGAAGTTATGAAACTAATTAGGGTTATTAGGTAATGATCATGATCTAATGCAAACTAACCTAAGTAGACTTGCTAGAATTGATATAGGTTGATGTGTGTTGATTGATGAGTGATTGTGTTGATTGTGTGTGCATGCTATAGGATGTGTGATTCATCATGCGGGCGTTAGTTTTTAGCTTGATTGTGTAGGTACGGTGTAGGAGCTCGCCGCCTAGGCGCGTGGACCCGTTTGGAGCTTCTACCAGGTCCGTTTAGGACTCGTTCTCTGTTTTACGCTACTCTATTGTTTATTTGATTTATCATGTGCAGGACGAGTTAAGTGGCGTTTTATCGGATCCCACTTAACTCGGGCCATTTAGCCAACAGTTCTTTTTCGGATTAATAACCCTCGAGGATGAGATCCCTCGAGTTTGTTTTCGAACTTCAGATCCAGCTCACGATGCCTTCGGGCCTATTGTATAAATCCCAACCCAGGCCTATATATATATAGTTTTCGTGTTTTCGGTGAGAGATGGAATGAGGGTTACTTGCGGCCACGTCTTCAGATAGGGCGTGTGCCCGGAAGAGCGGGCTCTGGAGCTGGGGAGAACCCACTTCGTTCCCGAAGGATCCGGACAACTCCACCTTTGAGTTCCTCAAACCCGGAGAAGTGTGGAGGTTTACGGGTACTGCAATGCAGCGCATGTCTAGACTTGTGGTTCAAAGGGTACTGAAGGCGACTGCCTGAGAGTGCTCGGCCTTTGTGCTCAAGGCCAGGAGTAATATGGAAGGTGCAGAGGGCGGTAAGGAATGAAATTTGATGCGAGAAGCAATAGAGAAATGGCCAAGGTATGAGAATGAGAAAGATAGGGGGACGCTGTCGACCCGAGGGCGACGGCCCGACGACGACGGCTCCCGTATGTGCCCTGATGAGAGTTCTTGAGGAAGTATATGGTTTTGATTCAACAGGAGAGTTTGCTCTCCTGTGCCAGATTGATATTAGTTATTTTCCGGGCCGGTAACACTCGTTACTGACGGTTTTTCTATATATATGTAGGTGAGGAATGCGAGCGATGAAAGCTGTCGGGACTGCGGAGGAGCAGCACGGAACCGCGCACACATGTACCTGCCGCGTGTAATGTATAATGATGGTTGTTTAATGCTGTGTGGATGATTATTACAATGTTTTTGTCTTGATGAATTACTTGTTATGAAACGAACTGATAAATATGAATGAGTAGGGAGCCTTGGAGTTCAGACTCGGCTCGGGTAAAAATGAATGAGATAATGATTTAATGTCATGGTAGATTATTATGTGTTATCGTATTTTCATAAAATATTATATATTTTCTTTTGGTTTCTCATTTATTATTTTGTCTTGTTTTTGCTTGTACATCACAGCATGCATGTAGGACCGCGTTAGAACCCAATCGTTCTCATTCATGCATTTCATATTTGCATCTTCATCTTGAGACGCCGAGAGTAGATCCTGGTCGGCTTAACCGAATCTAGTAGATTAACGAACGGTTCGGTCGCCGGTGACATTTCCGGGTCGGTTCACGGGTGAGCCGAAACAGGGTGTTACACTGAGAGTACTCGAGCCTCGTGCTCAAGGCCAGGAGAAATATGGAGGTAAAGAGGGGCTTAGGATAAAGTTACACGGAGTACTGAACTCAAGGAGTGCCGAGAGCAGGCACAGTACCAGTAGCAGATCAGTGAGAGTATGGGATGCTACCGGGTATGCAGCACTAGTGGCTCTCATAGCCAGCTTGTTATAGTTATTTTATTTTCCAGAGCACAGTAACTGACGTGTTATACTATATGTAGGTAATAATCATGAGTTGGAGGAGCCAGCTTGGACGGAGGAGCAATGAAGTCTTGTACACGCACACATGTTAGATTTCTTGAATGTTTAATATTGTGTTGTTATGTTATTATATTGTGAATGACATGTTCAAATGCATGAGACATGATAGAATGTGAACATGATCAGAGATGCGCAGGCGGAAGCGTGGTGGGTTGAAACCCCAGTTTCAGAATGAGTTCATAATATGTTAGATTTTATGTGAATGAAATCATGGATGCATGTGTGTGTGTGTGTGTGTATATATATATATGTAACACCCCAAATCCGGTTCACACTCGTGAACCAAACCGGCATGTTACAGGCCCCGGTTAGGTCGGCTAACGCGAACCTAACTCGTGCGGATCCAATCTCGGCGTCTTAAGATGAAGATACGATCTGTCATGAATGAATGCATGCACAAAATCCTAACATGGTACTACATGAATGACATGCAAATTAAATTTCACACCATCACAATTACGAGCAAAATCGATGAAAATTCTGAAGTAAAACTAACAGGGTCTCCCCTAAAAGTGCAATTATGGGCCCACCCTGTCAAAATAATATATATACAAATATGTCGGCATGCATTAACAATCACACAAAATCTAACATCTTATGAATTCATTCTGAAGCTCGGGTCTCAACCCACTACGCTTCCGCTGCTCAACTCTGATCATATTTTGCATTCTATTATCTTGTCTTAGCATTTCATTCACATCATATCATCATGCTCAAACATTTACTCATGTCATTCACAATATAATAACATAATAATACAATATTAAACATTCAGAAATCTAACATGTGTGTGTGTACAAGACCTCATTGCTCCTCCGTCCAAGCTGGCTCCTCCAACTCATGATTATTACCTACATATAGTATAAAAACACGTCAGTAACAAGTGTTACTAGTCCGGAAAATAAAATAACTATAACAAGCTGGCTATGAGAGCAAACTCTCATATGAAAGAAAACCATATACTTCCTCAAGAACACTCTGAAGGGCACTACTGAGGAGCCACTGGGCTGCAGACCCGGTAGCATCCCGAACTAACTGATCTGCTGCTGGTACTGTGCCGCTCTCGGCACTTCTTTTTCAGTACTTCTCGTGAAACTTTATCCTAAGCCCTCTCCTTACCTCCATATTTCTCCTGGCCTTGAGCACGAAGGCCGAGTACTCTCAGGCAGTCGCCTTTAGTACCCTTTGAACCACAAGTCCGGACATGCGCTGTACTAAACAGTACCCGTAAACCTCCACGTTCTCCGGGTGTGAGGAACTCAAACGCGGAGTTGTCAGGATCCCTCGGGAATGGAACAGTCCGCTGGCACTAATCCAGAGCCCGCTTTGACTGTCACGGCATCCTCTGCATGGTACGTGCAGTCGATTTCTCCATCTCTCGTCTCACTAAAAACGCGAAAACTACTATATATATAGGGCTGGGTAGGGATTTATATAATAGGCCCGAAGGCAACTTGTGGTGGATCTTGTTTTCGAAATCAACCTCGAGGATCTCATCCTCGAGGGGTTATTAATCCGGAAAATGTTCGGTTAAATGGCCCGAGTTAAGTGGGATCCGATAAAACGCCACTTAACCCGTCCTGCAGACAATAAATCAAACATACAATAGAAAGAGTAAATCAGAGACGAGTCCTAAACGGACCTGGTAGAAGCTCCAAGCGTGTCATCGCGCCTAGGCGGCGAGCTCCTACTCCGTACCTACACATCAAAACTAAATACTAACGCCCGCTAACTAAATGATGCATCAAACTCAATAACATCATCAATCACAATGCAGCATCCATCAACATAACAATCAGAAAATCATAGAATAATTAATTCTAGCTCATCCTATTCATACCAATTTTATTATATTTTTGCTAAGTTATGTCGTGACTCGACTTATCATGCTCAGACTCTGATCTACCTCATTAGATCACTTACATTCAAGCACTATTCATCAAATCATGTCTCTTATCACTTCATTCATAATTAAGCATTAATCACATCAATAATTAGTCCTAGCATGCTGTGCTAACAATAATCAATTTTAAATAAATCAATCGGAGGTAATTATACCTCACGTCAGTCGGCAATCGGCGACGGCTAGGGTTCCGTCGCGCGTCTCGGAGCTCGAATTCGGCGCTCATCGGCGTCCGACAGCTCGATCGGGCTCGACTGGGTGAGCTCCGCGGAAGATCCGGCAAATTCCGGCGAATCCCAGAATATTTTCGGCGGTTTTCCGGTGGCTTCAGCGGTTTTCCGGCGACCTCCGGCGGTTTTCCGGCGACAATCGCCGGCGGCGTCTACTGGTCGGAAAGGGGTCGTGTTGGGTACCCTCGGAACCGGCTCGGCGAGCCCGACTCATCTACGAGGTCGACGTGGCCAACGGAGGTGGCGGCTCGCCGGAAAATGGCTAAAACAGAGGCCGGCGGTGATGGGTTGCTAGATCCGGCCGGCCACGGCGGCGACGGCCTCCGCTCCGGTCGAGGAAGCGTCACTGGGTGGTCGAGGGTGCTGAGGCGACCACCGGATCGCGGCGGCGATGGTCGCCGGCGGCGGAATCGGCGACGCGACCAAATGCAGTCGCGGCGCTAGGCGTGGCGATTCCGGCGTCGCGGCGGCCTGACGGCGGCCGGAGCTGGTCGGGGCGGCACGGCGACGCCGTGGCGGGGCTAGGCGGCGTCGATCGGCGGCCAGGCGGCGTCGGCCGTGGCGGCGGTGGCGCGCGAACAGGGGCGGCGCGAGGCGAGGGTTTGGGGAAGAAGAAAGGAAAGGTCGAGGGTGTGTGTGGTGGCAAACTCGTAAATATTACTTGACTCGTCTCCGACTCGAGTCAAGTATAATAACTAAGTCGTATTAAATCCTAAAAAATTCATAAAAATCGGGAAAAATCCCATAAAATCAAACAAATACCAAACATCGTAATGATATGCTCTAGAACTATCAACCCACCCAAAATGCCCGTAACGCGTCCTAACGCGATAAACAGCCTAAAACTAATTCTACGATCCATTATATATAAAAATAATAAAAAAATGACTGGCATACTCTCATATATTCTGATAACTCATTCTGTTCTGCTGTGTTCATGACGTTATCATCATATACTTGGGTACGCATGACCCTCATAGCTCATACACGCGACTGGCGTCGGCTCGGTACACGTGTCCTGAAACTGACTCAACTCAAAAATAACGGTCGACCCGACCGGTTCTGAATATAAAACCCTAACTCGAATCGTAGGTTTTACATATATATATATATATATATTTGATAGGATGAGCCCATAATTACACTTTTAGGGGAGACCCTGTCTGTTTTATTTAGAATTTTTAATCGTTAATTGTCATAATGTGAAATTTAGGTTGCATGTCATCCATGTAGTATCATGTTAGGGTTTTATACATTTATCCATGCATGACAAGTCGTATTTACATCTTAAGACGTCGAGATTAGATCCGCACGAGTTTGGTTAGTTAGCCGACCTAACCAGAGCCTGTAACATGCAGCCTCGGTTCACAAGCGTGAACTGGATTTGGGGTGTTATATTAAATGTCGAGGTTTTGAGTCAGAGTCGAGTCGGGCTGATGTCAAATGTTCGGGACCCGGCTCGCTCAATTAACGAGCCTTACACATAATAACTACTTCCGTTGAGGTTCCAAC
>JAURVB010014559.1:0-82920 GCA_033002965.1 Piper betle | reverse complement strand
GACGTTCAAGTAAGTTGAAATAAATCTGCTTTAATTGTCCACAACATTTGGCACCCTACCCAGATTTATAATGGAATTTTGAAGGAATTTAATTAAAAATTTTCTGTAGAGATTTGTTAAGTGGTTCAAGAGATATGGTTTTCTTCTTGTAAAATGAAGACGAGTTGAATAATTTGTTAGGTGATGAAGACGTCACACTTCAGCCATTGAAGATAGAAGTATAGAAGACTACTTTAATAGGGTGAATAATTTTTATTTGCTCTGTTAAGAACGCACACTGTAGATGGACATACAAAAACAAGGAAGAGGACTAAATGAAATATTAATGTCACGAGTGTCACATGTAGTCAGTAAAAGAAATTTGCGAACTTAAACTTCAAAGATCTTAATTTTGTGATCGTAATATCCACTTTTATAATTATAATTATGTCAGCGGACATTAGACCGGACCCCACTAATAAAATAATGGAAGAAGGTACCTCTCTCAATTTAATAATGTGATACATTCAAAATCTAAAATGGATTCAATTATAAAGTTCAATAAAAATATTTCTAGGTTCCAGATTATTTTGTTTTAATTATTAGCTTATTTTCAAGATAAAATTTTAAAAGGTAAACATTTGTCATTCATGAGTTGTCATTTTTTTCATGATTATTTTTTCATTATATATATATATACAATTTTGCTACTATGCGCTGCAATGTTTTGCAGCGCATAGGCAGCGTATTGAAGGGGAGCCGTTGGATCGAAATCCAACGGCTCCCCCATCCTTCTACGCCCCCAAGCAAATCAGGCCTCCCTTTCCCGCTTGTTCCCGCCCACTACCGCCGACCCGGCAGCCGCCGCCTGCCCCGGCCACTGCCGCACCCCCACCCGCCCTTGCCGCGCCCTCCCCTCGCCGTTCCCCCCCTGGATTCCGCCCCCTTCGCAGGCATCGCCGTCCCCCTGCGCCTCGCCGTCGCACCCCGGGCCATCACCCCCCGGGCATCGCCATCCCCCAGTAGCCCCAGCCCTGCCCCGACCGCCCTGTTCCACCCCCCCCCCCACCGGCGGCCCTTGCCCCCTCCCTGTTTCCCCCCTTCCCACCACCCCCGCCTGCCCCTGCCCCGCTGCCGCCGTCGGGTGCCCATCCGACCGCACCGCCAAGGCCACACTTCAACCCCCCTGCCCTGTTTCAACTCCCTCCCCCAGTTTCGCCCCCACCCCACGCCGTCTCCCCCTGCCGCCCCGATTTCCTCCGCCTCTCCGCCCGTTTCGCCCCAACCCCACGCCGGCGTCATAAACAGCACCGCCCACGTCGGCGTCACCAACAGCACCGCCGACGGTGGCGCGAAAAACAGGGGCGGGTGGAGGAGGGCGGGGTGGAAGGGGGATGGCAAATTCGTAATAAAAATTTGACTCAATCCCGAGTTAATATTATGAAATAAATATTCAAAATAATTTTAAAAATAAAATCTTATGAAATAAAAATTTTACTCGGTCCTGACTCGAGTCAATAATATAAAATAATTTTTTTTAAATAAAGTAATTTTGTAATAAAAACTTTATTCAATCTCGACTTAAGTCCATAGTATGAAATAAATTTTTTTAAAATAAATTAATTTATTAATAAAACTTTGACTCGATATAATATTAGGAAAATTTTTTTTAAAAAAAAATTTCATACTATTGACTCAAGTCGAGATCGAATCAAGTTTTTATTAATAAATTATTTTCTTTTTTAAAAAAATTATCTCGTAATATTAACTCGACTCAAGAACGAATTAAAATTTTATTATGATATTTTTTTTAAAAAAATTTATTTTATACTATTGACTCAAATCAAGTTCGAGTCAAGATTTTATTACAAAATTATTTTATTTTTTTAAAAAAAATTATTTTATATTATTGACTCGAGTCGAGATAGAGTCAAATTTTTATTACGAAATTATTATAAATTTTAAGAAATCGTAGGAAATAAATAAAATTTTATAAATTTTAAAAAAATAAAATAATTTTATAATAAAATTTTGATTCGGTCCTTAACAAAACTGAATCAAGTTTTTATTACAAAATTATTTTATATTTTTTTAAAATTTTATTTCATAATATTAACTCGAGTTAGGATCGATCACATGCGAGAGCGAGTCAAGTTTTTATTTTATGGGTTTGTAATATTGACTCAAGCAGGAGCGAGTCAAGTTTTTATTTTATAATATTTTATTTTTTTAAATTATTTTTAATATTTATTTCGTAATATTAACTCGAGACCGAGTCAAATTTTTATTACGAAATTACCATCCCCCTCTCCTCCCGCTTGCCCCGTTGTTTTTTCGCGGCACCGTCGACAGTGTTGCACATGACATCGGTGCGCGATTGTGGTGAAACAGGCGGAGAGGGGGTCAGGGGGTGGCAGGAGGCGAGGCAGGGGGCCTGGGCCAGTGGAGGGCAGGGGGCAGTAGGTGTAGGAGGACGGGGGCAGGGTGTGGGTGGCGGCAAGGAGGCGGTCGGCAAGCGGCGGCGTCGGTGGGGAGCGATTCAAATTTTTATTTTATGTTATTTTATTTTAAAATTTTATTTCATAAAATTGACTCGAGTAAGGAGCGAGTCAAGTTTTTATTTTATTATATTTTATTTTTAAAATTTATTTCTTAAATTTGACTCGAGTCGGGAACGAGTAAAATTTTTATTACGAAATTGCCATCGCTCCTCCATTCCCTGTGTGTTTTGTCGCGCCACCGCCGACGGTGATGCAAGTGACGCCGACCTGGAGGTGGCTAGGGCAGCAGACGGCGGGGAGGAGCTCGGTCGATGGGTAGGGCGGCGGCGGGGGTGGGGGTGAAACGGGCGGCCGGGGAAGGTGGCGGAACAGGGCGGGGAGCGGGGCCACGGCGGGAGTGGGGGGGGGGCGGGGAACCGGGCGGGGGTGGGGGAACGCAGGGCAGGTGGGGGGAGGGCTGCGGGCAGGGGTCGGGCGGGGGCGAGGCGGCGGAAGGAGCGGCGGCGAAGGAGGCGGGGGAAACAAGGCAGGTCGGGGGAAGGCTGCGGGCGGAGGGTGAGGCGGCAGACGGGGCGGGGGAAACAGGGCAGGTGGGGGGGAGGGTTGCTGGCAGAGGCGGGACGGGGCCGGGGCCGGCCAAGGGTGGGGCGGCGCCGAGGGGATGGCGTGAACAGGGGGAGGAGGAGAGGGTAAAAAAAAAAACCAAATCCGGGCCGTTGGATTTTCATCCAACGGCCCGAACTTATTGCGCTGCCAGTGCGCTGCATTTTCATGCAGTGCACTGTAGCGCGATATATATATATATATATATACAAGTGACGGCGAGCGCCGTTGCAACTAAACTACGAAGTGTAGTATTGAGTTGTTGCTTGAACTTGGAGTTCAACTCACAACCAGTTCATTAGTTGATTTAGAACTTAGAGGCTATTATTTATATCATTTAACATCACAAAAGCTTTTGAAATGGAATCAGATAAAAAAAAGACTATTTGAATTGATAAGGCTAAACTATTTCACAAGTTGAATCAACCCACCTTAAAATACTGTATATGTGCACTACTTAACTAATATAAGAGATCTTAAGAATAATTTAGGAGATTATAAAAGAACTTAATTGTAATTAAAATTAGCAGATTTAGATATTTGGCTTGAAATGAGCAACAAAATGCCACGTGGGGATGAATTTACTAAGAAAAGCATTGAGGCATCAAATTTTACACTAAAATATTTTGATCGAATCACATTGTTTGCTCACAAATTAGCACGTGCAGAACATTCTCTTCACGATGCTTGAAATACTTGTGCGGTGCTAGTGGAGTGATGCACACAGGATTACTCTAGATTGTTGCTATAGTGTCTGAGTGCATGTTAAAATGCTAGAGAATGGGTTATACTAAAGCACCCTTGTAGCATTGAAGCTTCACGAGTTCCTTAACCTTGTCAAATAGGAGAAGATAAATGAAGAAATAAAAAATTTATTTTATTTCTACACATTATCATCGGGGGAGTTTTCACTCACTTTGAATTCAATATAATTAAGTCTTCGAGTGAAAGCACGGTTGAATGCCCAATCCCTATTTGGGTGTTCAAGTCTATATCAAGTCTCAAAGTACAAAATTCTAGAGAGTTTTGATCTTCAAATATAAAATTTAACTCTTTTAATGCATATAAAATGTTAAAAGTTAGAAGATATTAAGTTATATATACAAGATGGGCACAAAATATTATACATCACTCATAAAGAATGATATCACAAATTTAATAGGTTATGGGAGTGAAAAGGTGATGGGAGTAGTGTTGGAAGATGGTGGTGGTGTCGAATTGGCCAAAAGCGTTTCTGGTTGGCCGGAACATGACTGAATAATTAGAAAAGAGGGTAAGGGAGGCAAGTAGGAAGGAGGAAAATGAGAGAATTTTTGGTGTTTTTTATTGTGTTTTGGAGAGGAGGGAGAGTGGGTATTTATGGGGTGTAATGAGTACTATTCATCTATACTTTTTATCTCAAATTTTCGACCATGCGAGCATCACAAATCTTTCATTTTCAAAAAATTACCACATAATTTACTATTCCAACTAACTTAATCATCCACCTGTTTTTAACCAGGCAGGCCCCAACCGATGCAATCATTTATTCAATGGGCTTGGACTTGATCATGGTTAGTGCTTGGGCTTTGCACTAGGGTTGAAGGAATATGGAATGGGCTTCAAATTACGCTTGATCCAAAAGCTTAGGTTTTTCTAGGGTTTGAATAAATATGGTTCAATCACAAATCTTACGATCAGATATTTCAACCTTCTTGGATTAAATTAGATCTTAATATTATTCGAATAGAACAGATACAGATGATAGCTCTGACTATCCAATAACTATAAAATATACCCGCCACATACACAAATACTAAGCAAACTAATTGGAAGAGTATATGAACTTATCAAACCACCACTCTTGCTTTAGTTCCAACAACTGAAAAACTTGATGATTGTTATCATATGACAATATACAGACTGCAAAGATAGATTCAGAAGAACCATTTTTATGGTTGGAGAGATAGGGGGCAACGACTTGAACTACCCATTGTTCCAAGGATGGGAAGTTGAACAAGTAGAGAGCCTCTTGCCTCTAGTTGTCAAAGAAATTCAATTGGCCTTAGAACTGAGTAGCGTTTTTAATTCTTGGTTTATCAGTAACCAGCTCATTGGTTGAACTAACCATCTCATAATTTATTTGTTAAGACTTCGATCAACCTTGGTGCCAGTGCACTGGTAGTTCCAGGGAACTTTCCCATTGGATGCAACACCGTTTATCTCACCATATTTAGAAGTCGAAGCAAGCATGATTATGACAAAACTGGTTGCTTGATTAAATTGAACAATTTTGCAAAGCTCCAAAATCAACAGCTTAAGCCAATGCTGGATAAAATGCGCCGCCGGACTGTAATTATCTATGCAGATTACTATAATGCCGCGAAGTATGTGTACGACTTTCGACAATTTCTTGGTAAGTTCTACTTTAATTAAACATCTATTGGTAGGACTATTAAAAGTTGTGAATAAGAGAAAAATCACTGAAAGCTAAGAGCCTAATTTTAGTTTTGTGACTGTATTGATTGTTTATATAAAATGCAGGCTTAGGTAAAGGGGGTTTAAGAGCATGCTGTGGGGATGGAGGTCCTTACAATTTAAATTTCTCGGCGACCTGTGGGGCAAGTGCACGGATAGAAGTATGTGAAGAACCCTCTTCTTATATCAGTTGGGATGGCATTCATCTGACGGAGGCCGCGAACCGAAAAATAGCCCAGTTTCTCTTGAAACGACTGAGAGACGAGTTGCCTCTTATTCCAAGATCAGAGGATCCAGATGGATGGGCTTGGTAACCTATATTTATTGGGCTCAGAATTGCCGCATTTTTTTCGAAGTATTAGATAGTTCGCATTGTTTTGTGCTACAAATTCAGGCTAACATTCATGCTTCTTCGTCCCAAACTGCAATTGGCACTCTGTTATAGTTCTTCTAGAGTTGTTCAACAAAATATAACTAGTTAACATAATGTAGCTAGATCCTCATTAGTTCAAAATTAAGATCAAATCCCATCCCGCCCACCACACGGTCTATCACATATGATCCACAGAAATCAGATAATATTAAACACAAACTACATATACATAGTTCTCCCAGATAAAATTAACAGCTCCTGCCTTCAAACTTATAGCTTATACGTTAAAATCAGATAATATTAGAACAGTATGATCTGTATGAGCATATGCATATTCAAGAAAGTTGCCAATCGTGATGCTTCTCGCTTGATTGGTCCCGGCCACAGACAAGATCCGCGGCTTCCCTCTCAACGCCAATCACAGTCTCCCCCGCAGCTTCAAGTATGCTATCATTCTTCTCCTCTGCTTCCACTACATGAAGCTTCGCAGTGTCGATTCGTTTGTTAATCCCCTCCTCCAATACATCTCTCACTTCCCCAATTTTCATGGGTACAATTTCCTCCTCTTCTCCAAGTATTTCCTGCGACCGACTCGTACTATTGTTATTGATCATACACAATAAATTATAATATCTATCAACAGATTTAAGTTCAAATAAGCGTACAATAATGTTCTGACTTGTACCTTAAACTTTGTATAATGCGAATAATTTTATCGCACTAAGATCATTTATGATTAACAACTGTAAAATTCAGTTAATTAATAAATCGCATTTTCTTGCGGCATGGCATGGTAATGGACATTACCTTTGCCTCCCCTAAAGCTCTATCTTTTCCTTCCTCCACCTCGTTGGCTTTAAACCCCGCCCTGCTCATGACTGTGTCTTTCGCTGTGGCTGCCGTCTCCCTCACACTGCTCATTGCTCTCTGCCCTACACCAACCGCCTTCCCCTTGGTGCAATTTACCCCACCCACCACAAAGTCCCTTGTTTGAGCCTCCTCCGCGGTACATGCAGCTGTCTTTTGCCCGTCACCAATCGTCGCATCCTTTGGTTGCACCGCCGGTTAGACTTTAGTAGATTTCATAGCAAATCATCGTGTAAATAAACTAGATAGTGGAAGCATACTTGAAGCCAAAAGAGAAACTAAAATCTTGACTACTTTAGGTTTTAGTCTTTTGAATATAAGAAGAGTTTTCCAAAACCTGAATTCTGGATAATGGGATACTAGAACGAAAACTGCTTATTGATTTAGAGACCATAACCTCCTTATTTATAGTCTGTAGTTTCATAAATTCATTTTCACCCATCACAAAAAGAAAAAATATGAAAAGGTATCTACACATTGAATTCCATACTTTTCACATTGAATTCCACACCTTAATTTATGGCCCATAACCTTTCACTTTAGTAGATCAATTTAATTTACGCCAACCTTATATAATAAAATAAACATAATTTCCTGATCCACGTATATATTTATGTTCAACATCCAACAATCTCCCACTTGGACTTAATATATACACAAAGATAATTATATAACCTTATGAGCTCCAAAACATATGTCATTATTTCAAAACATATGTCATTATTCTAAAATAACAATCTCGTCTATTAATCAATGTCAATATAGGATCAAGACGATTTTCGTTACATTATCGTAACTAAACCCGGCTATGGTCACATACATCAACATAATTAAATGACATAGATCAAGTATGGATGTGTAGCATGAAAATTACATGTAATTTGATCTAACATACCTATTTTCAACTGGTCCAACCTTATGAGATCACCAAAAATACCAAAATAAAGTGAACCTTAAACCAAATAGAAACTCCCACTAAAGTAGCATATCATCAAATGATACAACACGCATATGAGCAACATGCTCATGAAAGACTTTGAGCGGTAAACTTTTAGTAAACAAATCTGCAACCATGTCGTTTGTCTCAATATGCTATATAGAGGTTTTACCACTCTGAACTCTTTCTTTCACAACAAGGAACTTGATCTCTAAATGTTTTGATTTAGATGAGCTCCTGTTGTTATTTGAATATAATACTGCAGATTGATTGTCAAAAAATATCTTAAGTAGTCTTTCAATATTATCAATAATGACCAGCCCTGTGAGAAAATTCCGCAACCATATTCCATGATTGGATGCTTCATAACAAGCTATGAAGTTAGCTGTCATAGTGGAAGAAGCTATGAGTGTCTGCTTAGCACTTCTCCAAGAAGTAGCTCCTCCAGCAAGCAGATAGACATAGCCAGAAGTGGATTAACGACTATCATAGCATCCAGCAAAGTCAGAATCAGAATACCCAATGATCTCAAGTTCATCTGACTTCCGATATATAAGCATGTAATGTTTTGTTCTTTGAAGATATCTCATGACTCTTTTGGTTGCTATCCAGTGATCCAATCCCAGATTACTTAAATAATTGCCCAACATTTCAACAATATACACAATATCTGGATGCGTACATACTTGAGCATACATAAGACTTCTCACTGTTGAAGCATAGGGAATATTTTGCATTTCCTTTCCTTCTATATGATTTTTAGAGCATTGATTGAGACTGAATATATCTCCTTTAGAAACAGGGGTATCTCCTGGTTTACAATTTTGCATACCAAAACTTTTAAGCACTTTTTCTATATAGGTCTTTTGTGATAATCTAAGTATGCATCAATCGCGATCCCGATGTATTTGAATTCTTAATACAAAAGGCGCATTTCTAAGATCTTTCATTTCAAATTTCTTTGATAAAAATCTCTTCGTTTCGTACAAAAAATCTATATCATTACTGGCAAGCAATATATCATCAACATATAAAACTAGAAAAATATACTTACTCCCACTAAACTTATGGTATATATAATCATCAATAACATTCATCTCAAAACCAAACGAGAGAATCACTTGATGAAATTTGTAATACCATTGACAAGAAGCCTGTTTAAGTCCATAGATGAATTTCTTTAATTTGCAAACCATATTCTTTGAATCTCCCGATACAAAGTTTTCTAGTTGCATCATATAAATTGTTTCATCAATGTCTCCATTTAGAAACACAGTCTTTACATCTATCTGATATAACTCAAGATCAAAATGTGCCACTAATGTCATAATTATTCTAAATGAGTCTTTTGATGAAACTGGAGAGAAAGTCTCATTATAATTTATGCCTTCCTTTTGAGTAAAACCCTTTGCAACAAGACGAGCCTTATATCTTTCTACATTATCTTTCGAATCCCTTTTGGTTTTAAATATTTAGTTATAACCAATAGGTTTCGCACCTTCAGGCAATGGAACAAGATTCCAAACGTCATTAGCTTTCATGGACTTTATCTCTTCATTCATAGTATTAATCCACTTTTGAGAATTAGAACTTGTCATGGCTTGATGAAAAGTGATTGGATCATCTTCCATCATTCCAATGTTATCCTCATGTTCTTCGAGAAAAATGATATAATCATCTGAAATTACATTTCTCCTTTCTCTTGTGGATCTCCTTAATGGTATTTGCTCTTGAGGTTGTTGAGTTTGCTCTTCATGTATAACTTGATTAGGGAGATTCTCGACATTGTCTTGTAATTCTGGTATTATTTCTTGAACAACATTAGGAATATGACCTTAATCTTGATTATTGTCAAGAACAATCATGGGAAGAGAATAGATTCTTCTTCAAAGACAAAGTCTCTAACCTCATTTCCCCCTCCAAACTCAATATCCTCAAAGAATTGGGCATTGCCCGTCTCAAAGAATGACCTTATTGCTGGATCATAAAACGTATATCCTCTAGACCGTTCAGAATACCCCACAAAATTACTACTAACTGTTCTAGAGTCTAGTTTCTTTTCATTTGGCCTATAAGGTCTTACCTCAGCTGGACAGCCCCAAATGCGTAAATGCATAATACTCGGTTTATTTCCAGTCCATAATTCATAAAGGGTCTTAACAGTTACCTTTGTTGGTACTTTATTAATAAGATATACTGTCGTCTTTAGTGCCTCACCCCAAAGTGAATTAGGTAAAGTAGTATGAGCAATCATACTTCTTACCATGTCCTTTAAATATTCGGTTTCGTCTTTCAGCAATACCATTCATGCTGGGAGTACTGACGTTGTGTATTGTGGGACGATTCCTCACTCTTCTAGGAATTTGGCAAATGGTCCTGGACATTGTAAACCTGATTCATCATCTCTACCATAGTATTCACCACCACGGTCAAATCTGATAGCTTTAATAGTTTTGTCAAGTTGGTTCTCAACTTCAGCCTTATATGCCCTAAATACGTCCAATGCTTGCGACTTCTCATGAATGAGATAAAGGTAACCATAATGAGAATAATTGGCTATGAACATAATAAAATATTGTTGACCATTCCAAGAAGCCGTAGGGAATGGCCCACAAATATCCGTATGTATTAGTTCTGAGACGCTTGAAAATTTATTGGCACATAGTCTCCTTATATTTGTTTGTTTTCCCTTAATGCACTCAATACAGACTTGAAAATCTGATAAATTGAGAGAATCAAGAATTTCATTTGACATAAGTCGTTCAATTCTGTGTTTAGAAATGTGTCGTAAACGCATGTGCCATAATAAAGCAAAATTCTCATTAGTTAATTTTCTTTTCGTACCACTCAAACCCACATGCAAAATTTCATTAAAAGATGCAATAGTATTAAGTAAATACAGATTATCATAAAAAGACAATAAACCTATACCAACAATCTTTGAATTTAAGAAAGACTAAATTTATTATTTCTAAATAAACAAGAGTAACCAGATTTGTCCAATATAGAAATAGAAACCAAATTATGTCTAAAAGACAGTACTATATATGTCTCTTTTAAATCCAAATAATATCCTGTCTTTAATAATAATTTAAAAATCCTATTGCTTCAACTATAACTGATTTGCCATCACCCACATAGATAAATCTTTCAGCATCATTTGACTTTCGGCAACTCAGGCAACCATGCATTGACACACTTATGTGAAAAGTAGCACCCGAATCTAGCCACCAAGTGTGTATGGGTACTGAAGCTAAATTAACCTCAAAACGAACAAAATTAAGAAATGGACCTTTCTACACGCCATGTGTGATACTTAGCGCATTCCTTCTTCATATGTCTAGTTTTACCACAAAAGAAACAATAAAAAGCCTGATTTTCTTTCTTTTGCTATTGTTTGTGAGCCCATTATCAGCATCCTTAGCCCTTTTCCTTTTCTTATTTTTGTCCTGATAGGTACTAGCCAAATGAGCACTCTTAGCCTGTTCTTGCTTCAATCTTTACTTTTCTTGCACACAATAAGAAATGAGCTCATTAAGAGTCTATTTGTCCCTTTGACAGATACAAACAATTTTTTATTTGTCTATTTATCAAAATATTGATTTTATTTATATGTTTATTAACATGAGTTTATGTTGATATTTACACGTGTTTAGCCGTATACTTTTCTAGTATAATGATATTATTATTTTTTATAATTAGAGTACTATTTATTTTCATGTATTTATTATTTATCTATTTAGTTATGAGTTTATTTATTTATTTTTCATTTATTAGTTATTATTATTTTATATCGATTTGAGTGCTAGATGTTTAGTTGTAGGCTTGTTAGCATTGTTTTTTTTATTAGGATGTGTTGATGATGTGAACACACACTACGAATATGCATCATATAGAGACATTAGCATTTTACTTAATAGTGGGTTTCAATGTATTTTTCATAGTCTGAGCTTACCATAGATGTGTAGACACACTTGCAACTTTTACCATAGGCTAGTTAGGACACTTCAAAGTTTTTATCGCTATATTTTATCGTTGATTTGATTTTTAGATCGTTGGACCTGTTAAGTGGCTATTTTATCAGATCCCACTTAACACAACTCATTTAAACGTTTTTGTTTTCGAAATTAATAACCCTTGAGGATGAGATCGTTTGAGTTGTTTTCATACTAAGATCCACCGCATGCTACCTTCGGCCCTATTATATAAATAATTTCACACGCCTATATATGATTTTATCGAGTTTTTAGTGAGACGTGAGATGGAGAAACTGACTCGAGCATGCATGAATGGGTCCACATGCCAGTCACGCTTGTTCTGAATTAGTGGGAGGGTTGTTCAATTCCTGAAAAATCCTGACGACTTTGCATTTTGAGTTTCTTGCCTTATATTTACAGGTACAGTTTAGAACATCGCACGTGGCTCAAAGGATATTGAAGGCAACTGCCTGAGAGTACTCGACTTTCATACTCAAAGCCAAAACTTATACATAGGATGTAGAGGGTTTTAGGATAAAGAGTTTCCCGAGAGTGGGATAGCTTGAAAAACGTTGAGGGGTCTACCAGTCAATGTGGGACACAATTCAAGCTAAGGATTAGGGCTCCAGTATGAAAATACTGAGGCATCTGACCAGTCAGAATAGGAAGTTCTTCAAGCCAAAGGCTTACGACTCCTTATTAGATGCCCTTGTGAGAGTTTAGTGGAAGTATATAATGGTTTTCTTTTAAATAAGAGTCAGCTCTCATTTACCAGTTTGTACTAGTTATTTTTCAAACTAGTAACACTAGTTATTAACATTTTTTATATTATATATCTAGGTCTTTTAATCTTGAGTTGGCTTTAGTGGGATGATAAATAAATGCTACACATACTTGAGCTTAGCGCAATTACTTTCTTTCGTACTTTTATTTAAATTTGATGTGTTTTCATATATATTCACCAATGTCTTCCATTATCATGACCCTAAGCAGGTTATTTTGATATATTATCAGTTTTACTTATGACTCGACTTGATTGTTATATTTCTTATTCAGTTCTTAGTTGAACTAAAATTGGGATGTTACACTAAATCTTTTCAACCAATCAATTTATAATAGACTCTATAATGAAATATTCTTAAAATATAATTAATTATATCTTAAATAAATAATTCAGATTTTCATCTTATCATTTACATATATTTAATTTTTTTAATGTAATAAATATATATTTTTATTCTTTGTCAAATATATTTAATAATAAAATTATTTCAATAAATCAATTTGTATAATGCCCGCCTATTACGCACAAATCATGGCTAGTAAACATGGCATCTAAGCTTCGGAAAGTTATCTCGCGGTTAGCTTGATAAAAATCGCAGTCCCACAAATTTAAATTGAAACATAATCCAAATTCCAACCACTATACCGGTATGTGAGATACCATAGCCACCCAATAAGCGAATTTAGTTTGAAACCAACTTCCGTATGGGCACGTAATTATGTGAACTTCTAACAGACTTCCAGTAATTGAGAACAGAAATCTGAAATACTTATAATCGAAGCATGCAAGATAAAAATGATCGTTTTGAGTTATTCATTACAACATAATATAGCGATAATTTTCCTAAGCAACAGGGAAGGAAGCCCAGGCTGCAAGACTGCACATGGGATCTGGCACATTCCTTATCATCCTAAAGTACCCATCTTCTCCCCACTCTCTACCCCAAGTGTTCTTCACCAACCAATAATCCACCCCCTCCAAAGTAGTCCCATACCCAACAATCGTCACTCTATGGTTATGCCTTCGAGTGCAACTCCGTTCGTAGATACCACTCGAATAAAACCGAAAATCACCGCTAGCGTCCATGGACACAGACACAGGTTGGTTTGCAACAGCCTTCAACAACGCCGCCTCGTCTCGAGGCACCCTCTGATAGCCATTGATCACTGCTACTTTTCTCATGAAGTTCTCATATCCTTTGCAGATGCCATTGTTGCCTCCTCCCACATATGGGTACCCTGCTTCGGTGGTGAGTCCACCACTTTGTTGTATGTATGTGAAGGCAAAATCTGCCCAACCACCATTACATGCCTGACACTTAAAGTCGCAGTCCAGAACTTGTTGTGCAGACAATGCAACCAATTCGCCCGTCATAATCTGATGAATCCCTTCTACTGCTTCAACTGCTGATACCGCCCAGCAACTCCCTGTTAGAAATTTCAAGAAACCCTTAACGCAAAGAATTAAAACATGCATTTCATTTATTAGATATTTTGGCATGTTAGGACTTTGAACATACCACATTTTCCTTGGTCTCTAACAGGGTTGACAGCTCCCTTGAGTCTCCAATCCATAGTTGGGGGTGTTTGTCGAACATTCTCGTACATGAAGGAGTACTGATCATTGGGTTGCACCATTTCCACGTCTAGGCTACTGGACGGCATGAGTCCAAGGCGAGACTTAACAAACTCTTCCTCAGTAAGGTCTGCCAAGTGATTGATGGCAAGCTTGTATGGCTTGTTTGGTGCACGGTTGAAGGTGCGAATGTGCTGCACATTCTCCCTGAACACTTCATAGCGTGCCTCCATTTCACTAGCGTTTGAGTACTGCCGACCATGGGAAGACATCCACAACTGGAGTTGCAACCTCATAGTATGGTCATTGGCTTCCTTGGCTTCGCCTTGGACGGCCGGAGCACCGGCCAATACGGCAAGCACCACGGCTATGATGAGGAAGTGGGTTGGTAAATTCATGGTAGCTGCTGATCAATTTTGCAATATGAGGAAGTATATATGTAACTTCAACTATGGGGGAATTCAAGTTCCCCACTAAGCACGTAGCAGTCTTAACAAGTCTCACCGTGATTCTTGGCTAGATCTATGGGCTTTTGGTATGGAGTTTTTTACGGTATAAAGGTTTAATCGTTCTTTTAATTACGTAAGTGGTGTAAAGTTTTGTAGATTTACCAATCGAGGAAGGAAAAGTTTATTGGCGTGATTTGATCAAAACAATTAAACAACTAAACGGTACCCATAACGCGTGTAGTTAGGTTTAATTTGTCGTCGGTTTAAGTCAACTTTACGGCATACTTTTAAAGCTTTGGGACCGTGACTCGCCTGCATTGATTGGTGGGTGAAGTGACCAGCTAGGTAACTTAAAGACGACTCCAAGTCATCTGCAATTTTTTTCTAGGAAAAAGAGAAGTTAACGAATATTTATTATTTATGTACATTTGGTATTGAGATTATTTATGTAGTGAGTACTATAATGGTTTAAATACTTCTTTCAGTTAAATATAAGATTTATTTCAATAATAAGTCTCGTGTCCAAGATGAAAGTAGAATCTAAGAGCGGGGATGTAATTATGATTTTTAAATTTTGTTAATCATTTTAAAAAAAATTAACTAGGTCTATGAATTTGTACTTGGGTTAGATGGTACAAAATTTGGAAAGAGCCATGTCACGTTGGAGGTTTAGGGTTGAGGTTCGTGATTTACAAATATAAAATATTTACGTTTGAGTAGCAATTAATATCACACGACAAACAAAACACCTAGGGCTGCTAAACGAGCGAGCGAGTCGAGCACGACTTGTGTTCAAACTCGGCTCAAATAATTCGAAATTTGTTCAAACTTTGTTCGAGATCGAACGAGTTTTGAATATGCATGCTTGAACTCAACTCGAATATTTTTATGTTGTTCGAGCTCGACTTGAGCTTGAAGACAAATAAACTGTTTAATTTTGACGAGCTTGTGAGCGGGAAATAAAAAAATGAAATCAATGTGGATTGACCTCACAACTTCCAAGTCTTCAGCTTGAATACCTACCATCTAAACTATCTCACTACTTTATTATTATATTATATATAAATATCTATAACTAGTTACAATTAAATTTATTAGTATACATATATATATATTATATTTATATAAAGACTATATTATTATATTATTTTATCGAGTAGAGTTTGAGTCGAGTTATGAGTCGATTTCGAGTCGAATTTGAGTTATAATTGAGTCGAGTTGAGTCAAACACTGTCATGCTCAAACTCGGCTCGAAGGATTCGAGTTTAAGCTCGAGCATTTAAATGTCGATTTTCAAGTCGAGTCAATCCGAGCCGAACGCTAAATGCTCACGAGCTGACTCGCTCAATTAGCAGCCCTACAAACACCCAACGAGGCCATATTATCTATGCACGTATTTCCCACCACCATTGTTCATGCAGTAGGGTAGGAGGCCTGCATTGCAATGCCACAAAGGCCTTCCTGATACCCCGCCCACATTCCTTTCCACTCTTATATACCCATTCTCTCCCCAATTTGTCCCCAAGAATTTTTCACAACTTTATGGCATACTTTTAAAGCGTTCGGACCGTGACTCACCTGCATTGGTTGGGGGATGAAGTAGACTAGCTAGGTCAACTTCAAGACGACTCCAAGTCATCTACAATTTTTTTATTGGAAAAAGTGAAGTTAATGAATATTTATTATTATGTACATTTGATATTGGCATAATTTATGTAGTGAGTACTATAATGGTCTAAATATTTCTTTTAGCTAAATATAAGATTTATTTAAATAATAAGTCTCATGTGTGACACCCTGAATCCAACTCGCTCGCAAACCAAAACGGAATGTCACGGATCCCAAATAAGTCGGCTAATCCACTCTTGGTGTTTTAAGATGAAAGATACTAATTGTTATGCATGGATAAATATACGAAACCTTAACATGCTACTAAATAGATGACATGATAATCAATTTACATATTAAAATAATTACGATAAAATCAATAAAAATGCTTAAAATAAAACAGACAAAATCTCCACTAAAAGTACAATTACGATCCACCCTATCAAATTAACTTGATAAATACATAAATCAATATATATTCATTACACCGTATTTTCCACATAATATTTAATTTGGCCACATTAAAATATTCTCTACATTTTGGGTCTCAACCCACCTACAAATTTACATTTACACCTTCATCATTCAATCTCCACACTAATATCTATTTCGGATCATATTATCACTATCTATTTTTAATTACCAAAATTTTTAACATATAATCTTTTATATCAAGCAATTTCATCAAAAAAATTACATTTTCTTAATAACTTAACAAACAACCAAAAGAACCAAAACAAACATTCTATCGACGAGCATGATTGTGTGTGTCCAAGGTAGGTCACTGCTCCTCCAACCAGGCCGACATATCTAGTATTTTATCCACACTATATATATATATACATAAACCTAAGTAACAAGTGCTACCAGTCTAAAAACATAACTACATAGCAAACTAGCAAATGAGAGTTAACTCTCATTTTAAAGAAAATATTTATATACTTCTCATGAACACTCCTCAGTGCATCTATTGAGGAGCCACCATGCTGCAAACCTGATAGCATCCTGAACTGACTGGTCTGATGCCTCTCTCGGTATTTTCTCATTTTTCTGGTCTCTTGGAACTACCAGTATATCCTAAGCCTATTCTTTTCCTCAATAATTCTCCTGGCCTTGAGCACGAAAGCTGAGTACTCTTAGGAAGTCGCCTTTAGCACCCATTGAATCACAAGTCCGGACGTGCGTTGTATTGAACAATACCCATAAACCTCTATGTTTCTCCGAGTGTGATGATACTCAAAATGAGAGATGTCAGGATCCCTCGGAAATGAAACAACACTCTTACTAATCTAAAGCCCACTTTGACTGGCACGTGCACCGGATCATGGTACGTGAAAGTTAGTTTTCTCATCTCTTGTCTCACTGAAATAAGATAAAACTATATATATGTCTAGGAAGGAATTTATATAATATACCCAAAGGCAAATTACGGTAGATCTTATTTTCGAAATCCAATTTGAAGGATATCATCTTTGAGGGTTATTATTCCGAAAAACCGGTTGATTAAATAGCCCCAATTAAGTGGGATCCGATAAAATGCCACATAACCCGTTCTACAAATAATAAAACAAACATACAATGGAATAGAATGTAAATTGGGGAACGAGTCATAAACAGACTTGGAAGAAGCTCCGAGCGTATTCTCACGCCTAGGCGGCTAGCTCCTACTCTGAACCGATACAATAAGACTAAATACTATTGCCTAATATAATAAATGAATGTTACACTCCTCATCAATCTATACAAGACAAACAATCTACATCTCAACCTAGGGCATTCAATAATGGGTAATAATGGCCTGACATTATGTGACATTTATATTCAAATCATACAATCCATTCTAATCGATGATTAAGACCTATTGAATTAGCTACCTACATCTTAATTCAATTATTAACATCATGTATTCTAATTCCACAGCATAAGAAATGAATCCTCATTCAATTAGATATTAACCCTAACTCCAATGATTAGTTTAGTATTCAATTATACTAATTCGATCATAACAACTATATATATAATTTAAAAATTAAGTGTCTAACTCTAATTCACCATTATCATTCGTTAACATGCATTTAAATTTAAACTAACAACTATTTATAATCACACCATTTGCATCACAATAAGATCATAAAATACTTCATTACCAAATAAAATCGAATAAAATTCTATACCCAATCGTCGGTCACGTGGTGACGGCGACGACAGCCACAGTTGCTGACTATTGCCAAAGCAAGGTGATGGCGGCTGAGAGGGTTGGGTTGGTGGAGTTGGTGCCCTCGCGGCCGGGTTACCATGGCCGGCGGCTGCTATCCAGCAGAAAAATTCTGCAATGCCACGCGGAAGTAGAAAAGAGTGTAGAAGAGAGGAGGTTGCGTTAGGTGCGAGTGATCAGCTAGGCAAGGAGGGTTTGGGCAAGGGTGGTAGCAGGGAGTCAATGACGGAAATAGCTTGCCGAGGCGATCGCCGGCAGCGGCGCTAGTCACTGGTAGCGAGAAATGTGGTCATCTAGGGCAAAGGGTACCAAAAGAGGGGTTTCCGGTTGAGGAGGGGAATGGTACAATTGAGGTGATTTAGGGCAAGTGGAGGGGATGAGGAGGACGACGGCAGGTGCATGATGGCCAATGGCGGCTCTGATCGCTGGCGGCAGCAAGTTGCAGCAGCGGCTTTGTTTCCAAAGTCACAGTGCACGTGGTGGATGGGGCTGGGATTGTGTTGGGAATGTCGAGGGGAGAGTGGGTGAGAGTGGCCGAAGCCAGTGACCGGCGGCGGCAGCGACAAGATCGCAGTCGGCTCGGGTGAGAGCAATGGCGCAGAGGGAAGGAGGAAAGAGAAGAGGTGAAGGATGGGGATGGTGGTGACGAGGGCGGCAAGGTGGTCGGGGAGGATGGCGGCTGCCGATGGTGGTCGTCGCCTGGGGAATTGGGGTGAAGGGTCGGGTGGCGTCAGGTGATCGGGAGAGAGAGAGGGAGAGGGTCGGGGAAAATAGATTGTGGTCAGGGGCATTTTCTTAATAAAAACTGGACTTGCTCCTCGCAAATCAATATTACAAAATACATCCCGAAAAATATAAAATAAAATAATCGGGTTCTAACTCGAATAACATATTCTAAACTTATTAACCCACCTATAAATAATAATCATGTGTCCTAATGTGATAAATAACCTAAATCTAATTATACGGTCTAATATTAAAATAAATTAAAAAATATCGGATTTGAAATAATAACAAAATAATATCGTATTTTGCTTAAGGGCACGATTTTGCTTAAGGGCTTAAGGTTGTAATCATATGGTTAAGGGCTATCGGATTTTGATTTGAACTGATTTTTATTTTAAACACATCTCCACTAATATATTGAATCTTACTCTGGTAAGTATTTGATGTGAGACTAACTTAACTTTTAGGAGATATTTCATTCCACCCACCTTAAGGAAATTTTGTCTTTAAAATTCATTTTTCTTAACATACCACTATTATCCAACATGGTTCGTAAACTTGCTCTGATACACGTGTATAGGCTTGGTTTAATAAATGCAAACCGATAGGCTTAGTCATCTTTTCAAAAGTAATTAATAAAGTTGAAAATCTTAAGTACATCTTTATTAATATATTAAATCATATTTTATTAGGCATTAGATGTGAGACTAATTTAACTTTTTTAAAATATTACTTATTGGGCCAGATTGTTACATTATATATCTTTCAATTTAGAATATGTGTTGTGAATATGTACATGAATGGAAATTAAAATTAAGAAATTGAAAATTTCTTATTATGAAATTGATTGAGATGAGTACAACATATAACATATAAATTATTGAATGATTAGTTGAATGTGCTAAGTTGTTTAAAATAAATAAATATACGTGTTTTATGGTTGTACCAAAAATAATTATTTTGAAAAAGACAATTGATTAAGATAATTATTTCAAAATGACTGCTTGTAAAGCTAACTACTCAAATGTTGGTTCCATAGTATTATGTCATCGCATGTATGATAGAAAATTATTAGTATTGAAGTATAATTATAATTTTCAGGTTTGGACGTGCTCGGAGGATTCCTTCTTAGTACTATTTTGAGGTTAGTATATTTCATTGAATTTCTTGATTTAATAATTTAGTGATTTTAGCACTAATTCAGTATTGCCACCGCAGGTTGAGCTCAGGTTTCAGAGGAAAGCTTTGTAAGGACATATAATTAGAGTATTTTTATTTTGATAATTTTGGACTTGAACATCTAATATGTTACTTATGAAACTTGTTTCCCCCTTTCGATATTTTTACTTTCCCGTTGTATTTATCTTCTTGATTCACTAAGAACATCTATTTACCTTATCGAAGCAGCTAATGACACCTTGGTGAAAGATGAAAACCTTAACTACGAAGTTATGAATGTTACTTACTAATTTTTTCGAAGCGGCTAACGGCTCCCCTGTGAAATATGAATTCCTATAGAGTAATATTATTGCAACTCATCTAAAAATCTTAATCATATCACTCAAGCACTTTGTGCACTAAAGTTGAAATCTAATTCATCATTATCTATAACAAATCAAAAAAGAAATTTATGAGAAGATAAGTCATGGGTTTAAAAAAGTAGTTTGTTACAAAAACTTACTTTGCAAAATAAAATCCTAATTAGTGCTTACAAACACTAAATCAAACATAATAAGAGTGATGAAGATTTCTAACATCTTTTTGTAAATTGTCGAGCTCCTTGCAAAGTGGGGTACCCACCCCACATAACCCAACAAATAATGCTACAAGTGTACCCTTTGTAGGGTAAACAATTGTCTAAGGTCCATCTTTTCAACCAAGATGTTAGGTCCACCCCCAAAAATTATAGAATAGGACTCTATATCTTAGTAGGGGTTTTGTATATAGATCTTAAAATTAGTTAATAACTTTGAAGAGATAAATTAGACTTTTTAGTTTATACTTAGCCAAGGTCGTTATAAATGACACTAAAGTTGATCTTGTACAATATTAGATGTTGGGCTTATTTAGATTGCACATGGGCTACACCCATGGGTTGAAGAAAGAAATTCAAAGGTTCGAATTTTTTAAGAGAGTCGATTGTGCGATTCCCCAGAATTATTTCACATTCATATATTAGTAAGATAAAATATAATATTATATTAGTTGAATTTTGCCAATAGAACTTTAATTTTGGTTCATAATTTAAATAAATAGCTTAGGTCTATTAATTTATAATTAGGTTGGGACGTTACGATAAAGATAGTGTACACCACCTACTCCTTTTGACTTGGGAGCAAGATTAATATTATATTTAATATATTTTATTTGCAACGTGTTGACATATGTTATCTCAACCTGTTACATGTTCAATATGATATGCTACGAGAGCTATTTATTTAGTGGTTTGATTTTATCAATCTTAAATGTTATTGAAATCATACCGACCTTGTATGAAGTTACCTAATTGGGATGAGATGAACTCACGAAGTATAATGAAGGTGGCTGCCATAAGGAAAGCGCCGACAAGAAAACCCAGACAGTGGCCAAGGGCGGGAAAGAAGAGAATGAGAAAAGGAAGAAATGAAAAGAGGTGGAGAGGGGTTAAGGGCGTATTTCAATGCCCAAAAGAAAAAACAAAGATAATTACATAAAAATAATTGACAATAGAAAGATAAAAATAGAGAGAAGGTGATACAATAAAACTAATGGTAGAAAAGAAAATCCATATTTTACTATTACAATAGAATAGGGACTTTAGTGCCCCCATTAGAACCATGCATGTGTACTAATTGTGTAATAATTTATGTAAACAAATCATAATTAGAATTATGTCTTAGAGTAAGAAAGTTAACTGATAATAAATGAGAAAAATTAGTATCACCAACGGCTAATACTTATGCATAAGCTATATTTAATATGAACCCTTGGATTAGAAGAATGCTTAGCTCATGAGGAAGACACGATTTTATTTATCACTATAACAATAAAAATTAATTCCTAAGCAACAGGGTACGTAGCCATCATAGCAATGCCACAAATCCCTTGAGGTTCACTTACATTTCTTTGGATCTTCAAGTACCCATCCTCACCCCAACCTGTTCCCCAAGAATTCTTCATTAGCCAGTACTGTGTCCCATCAGATTCTGTTCCATAGCCCACAGCAGCCAATTCATGGTTAAGGTCTGTACCACATTCACCTGTGACAACACCACCTGAATAGAACCGCAACTGGTGGACATCAATTGAGACCGACACAGGTTGGTTTGCCACGGCTTGCAACAGGGCCATCTCGTTATTTACAGGAACAGATTCGTAGCCACTGATCGTCGCTGCTTTGGGGGAAGCCTTGTCATTGCAAGCGCCAACACTGCCCTTGTATGGATAGTTGTTCTCCTTGATCACTCCCCCAATTTGCTTTATGTAGTCGAAGGTAGGACCGCTAAGACCGCCGTTGCAACCATCGTTCTCGGTGCTGCAATCCAGTAGCTGCTGCTCCGATAGGTCGATCAAATCGCCTTTCTCTAGCTTCGTGATGCTTTCCACGGTTGCAGCCACCGCAAATGCCCAACAACATCCTGCTCAAAGCAATTATGAGAAGATATTGGAAGAAACTAGTACTACTCATGACGATGATGATGACAGAAAAAATCAAAGAGCAAGCATTGAAACTGCATAGCTTGTGTTGTTAGCATCATTTAAAATTTTATTTTTACTCGATAGATTCGTGGAGTGGAGACTACTTAGTTTTTCGAAGCAAAGTCTTCAGATCAGTCTAATTTTATGGCTGACTCCACGAGTCTAAGTAATAAAAATTATTAAAACATCTTAATTTTTTCTCTTTAGTTAAATCAATATCTTGAAATAATGCAAATAATATATTTATCACTTACAAGCTATATATATATATATATATATATATATGAGAGAGAGAGAGAGAGAGAGAGAGAGAGATAGATAGATAGATAGATAGATAGATAGATAGATAGAAAAGGTTTCCTGACCCACTCCTGAAATCTGGGAGGACCAAATCTTTAAAAAATAAAAATAAAATCAAAACTTGGCGGCGGGATCTGGCTGGAGGGCACTGCCTTCCTGTATACTATAGACATTTTACATGTAGAAGAGCTTCATTTCTAATTTTTCAAGTTGAAAAATTATAGTCTAACTTATTGGAAGATACCACATTCTCCTTGGTCTTTGACAGGGGTAACAATGCCCTTCTTACTCCAATCCAAGCTCGACGGCACAGCATCTACGCTCACATTGATGTACTTGAAATTGGCCGTGGTATTCCTCTTTGATAAGGCACCCAAACTAAGGTTAGTCTTCAATCCCGTGTACGAATTCACGAACTCTTCTTGGGTGAGGTCAGCAAACTTATTTAGATCAAGCTTGTAGGACTTGTTTCCAAGATTGTTGAAGGATTCTATGGAAGCATAATTCGCCTTGAAGATTTGGAAGCGAGCCTCCTTCTCGGTAACGTTCCCATAAGTCTTGCCAGACATGTTCATCCAGCTCTTGTGCATAACTCGAAGTTCTTCCTCAGACTTCATCCCATGAACTATTGACATCCCAATTGCCACAGAAAACAACACCACCATGGCAATCAACATGTTGGCAAAAGCCATTCTTTGGTGTTAGCTGGTCTAGCTTGCAATTCACAACAACACTACAACTTAAAGTTGGAGTCCTAGGATTGCATGTCAAAAGAAATAGGTGTTAAATAATGCTTGGAAGCTTGTAGAAAGGATGTAGAAGAGTGAAGGAGGAAATAAGCGTGGAAGTAACCACCCAGATCATATTGATTTATGATGTTTAACTAATGTAAATTACGACTTGGGTCATTCATTCCTATTTAAGTTAACTAAGTAGCTATATATGTAAAGTATGTTGGCGAAGTTCGGCAGATACATTAATCTAGTTGACCTGATCAGGAGTATGTAATTGAACTTCCTTAACTAAATTTGATGGTTGCCACACTATTTGTTCTGACCTTAATAACAACACATCTACAGGTTAGAAATTAAAACAGCGTATGTCGGTTACATGTTGAATTGCTTGCTTGCAACAAAACACCTCATAAATGTGGCTGGCGGTTGACAAAATGAATTCTAGCTAGACATAAAAGGGAAATTAAAATTTTGGAACTCAGACTGGACTTGACAAATTATAGAGTGGTGTCAGAGTCAGCTCCAAGCTGACTGGTTGCACCTCACTCATGATATGTAAATTACATATTGCAAACCATTATTAAAGATAGATTCTAGAAATTTCTTCTCAGTCAAGTTCATTTAATTACGACAATTGATCACAATACATAGTCATAGCATGAGCAGCCAAGCTATGGGCTGTTGCATTAGACGCCCTTCTTATCCACTTGAGTACAGCATTTAACTTACAAAACAGAGAGTAGAAAGAAGGTAAAGAGTAGTTTGTCCAGCATATACAGTCGTCCTTACCATTTATGAAATGTACTAAGTTAACAGAATTAGATAAGAAGAGAATGCGATCGAAACATGTGTGGCGAGCATATTCCAAAGCCTTGGAAAAGGCTTTCACTTCTGATTCTTCTGGGCTTCCTTCTCCTTGATAGGCTCTACGGTCTGAGTATACAAGAGGCATCAGAGTTGTAAACTACAAAAGCCCAAGAGGAAATACTTTGATAAAACCCTCCATCAAATAAAATAAAGTAGGAAGGAAAGAAATAATTAGCATGCATGATAGCAGAGAAGGATTGAATATTATAAGCTTTTCCAATATATCAACTATAACCTCGACATGACACAGAAATCTGGAATTGATTTTGTTTACCATCCTCTGAATATCTAATTTTCCTTTTGACTTAACGAGTCGATAATTCCTTGCTCGCCAAATGTCATCTATAATTAGCATTACCTTAAGGAGGAAAGAATTAGAATTTATTCTCCTTGAAGAGTGACTGCAAAGGTCGATTATGCCCAGGCAAAAGTCAATTGAAATATTCTAAATTGACTCCAATGATAGCACAAATAAAAGTCTCTTACCAGGTCACATTCATAGGGTAGATGTAAGATACTGTCTTCTGTTCACAAAGTAGAGATACGTACATAAATCAGAATAAATAACATATTAAATTGCAACAACTTTTATTTGCACTAACATATTAATCATTCTTAATCGTTTTTAGACATGTGAAAAAATAGAAATTACATTATAAAAAGTGTGTGGTATCTTTCATGTTTTAACACTTCACGCATCAATTCTAGATTAAATATTATAAAGTAAAAAATATGAATAAAGAAATAACACGTTAAAATAAATATTATAAAGTAAAACATAATTCATCATCCTCAATATTTACATCCGGGAATGAGTATAGGCATTGGCATAATTTAAAAATTCAGGATTCATCAGATGCCTCAGCACTGCCATGGAGTGGAGTCAACTGATCTAGGCCAATTCCTAGGCGATTCAAAGTTACATATCCTATTTTTTTCAATTATGTACATAAAAATTATATGAAATTAGTACAAAAATATTTTTTAAAAAACTTGAAATATATTGATAAATGTATCATGTACATTAATGGAAGTAGTCATTCATAGAATATGTTTGACTTGAGAGGATTTTTAGAGTAAAAAATGGGTTTTAAATTGCGGATCTTGCAACTTTAAAATTGAATAATGAGCTTACAAATAATTGTCATAAAATATATAATTATTTGTTTACTTTTTCGTAAAGATATTTGGGTTGAGTTTGTTCAAGTACTTCGCAACTAGGTTTTTTAAGGATCCGGTTAGTCATCTTTGCTTCTTCTGGATTTTATTTTTCTTTTGAAAACAATGGGGCAAGTGAGCCCACGAGTTGTTAGGTGTGATACTGTAATCACCGGCGAGACACTTAGGTAGCTTGCACTTTACTATTTATTAATTTATTATTTGTGAAGTTCAGAACTCACGTATTCATTGTGGAATAATTTTTGGCTCCTCCAGATGAAGAATCTGATGGGGGACGCATCATCCATCGGCGCCCCCATTGGGAGGAGCCAAAACCGTTTCTTCATTGGGGATGCGGAAAGATGATAACAGAACGGGAAAAGGTATAAGTTAGCGAATATTGTGCGTTGATTGGACGCCCACATGAGGGTGAACCCAGAAAGGGTTTTGGAAAGGACGCCCCTGATTCGATCTCCTCTCTATTTCATTCATCCAAGTAAGAAATTTTGAATCAAGAAACTTTGCATTATTTTGATAAATTCTCCAGTATGCAAACTTATGTGTTATACATTATCAATCTACAGTGCTCCATTAATTCTCAAGTTGTTCCGACGTTCGTTACTTAGACAACTAAATGCACAAACAACTCCGTCTTCAGAAACATCATATCGTAGATATATATCACTTCGAGTGCTGTTTACCCATGGAGTACGAGTTGGACAAACTTGTCAGTAGGACACACAAACTCCCTAAACCACAGGGTAGGAAGCATCCAATGTAAGCCCACACATTCCTGCTGGAATGCCAGATTCCCTCCTCATCCTTATGAATCCATTTTCACCCCAATTGGTGCCCCAAGAATTCTTCGCCAACCAATATTTCATCCCATTTTCCTCCCCGTACCCTATGATAGTCACTGCATGGTCAAGTTTGGTACCGCAGTGTCGGGTAAGTATACCACTAGAGTAGAAACGGAAAGCGTCGCAAGTAGAATCGACAGCAATCGAAACGGGTTGGTGTGCCACTGCTTTCAATAGCTCGCTCTCGTTGTTGGGTGGCACTACTCCAAAACCAGAGAGCTTGGCCTGCACTTGGGAAGCGATTTTGTTGTTGCAAGAGCCACCATTGTTGAACCCCTTATATGGGTATTGGCACCGGCTTGCGAGTCCACCATGGTGGTGTATATAGTCGAAGGCGGACACCATGGAACCACCACGACAGCCGTTGTTGAATTTTCTGTCACAGTCTACCAGCTGCTGTTCGGAGAGATCGAGTAACTGGCCCTTCTTGATCATGGTAATGCTTTCCACGGCTGCAACTGTTGAAAACGCCCAGCAACATCCTGGATGCATCCCCCCAAAACAATGAGCTATAATAATATTCTATATTTCACTACATCGTTCTATTCTATAAGAAAAGATGGCAGGGCACATATGCATAATTTTAAAAGTTAATTTCATGTAAAATCATACTTGATCAGAATTTGACTTTTTAAGAACTCTCGTGCATAAAATTTTTAAAAATTATAGTTTTAATTTGAATTCAATTATGCACCATTGCACATAGTCTAAATGCAGTATACAAATATAAGAAAACCTAATTCACAATGATTGTCAACGGTGCACAACCCTATTTTTTATTTCCACATGAAGCCGTTTTTGTATGATAAGATATGTAAGGCATAATGTAATCATCGCAACTATTGTTGATCATTATTATGTGGGTTGCCCACCCAAATTCTAATTTTTGTTAGGGTAAATTCCTTTTAAGAGATTTAATTTTTTTTATTCTATTAACTATAGAGTTTTTGACTCTACTAAATATAGAATTAATTATGTTTGACTTTATTCAATATACATAAAGTTAGTATTGTTTGACTCCATTGAATTATAAGTGGTTTTGTTTGACTCATCATCATTAATTGAAATTAATTGATGGACAAATTGCATATAAATAGAGGCATTCACTGACCATTTTAATATTTTATATGTTATAACTTATCATTATAAAAATATTAATATATATTCAACAAGGCATTTATAATACAAGGCAATAATGCCCATCAAAACTTATATATTTCATAGTTTCTCATTATACGCCCATTAAAATGTCTATAAACGCATATCCATGGTGGACGGACAAAGCTGGGATTTTTGTGGTTTATAGTAGTTATATTTGTGGATGTGTCCACCATAATTTTGATATGCATAACTGTGGATATATAAGGGCGAACCGCATTCGTCTGTGTCTATGGCCAGCCGTTGGGCTAACTAGGATTTAGAGTTGTGTAATCCCGGCGACCATGTTTAGGGCTAGGACTATTATTACTAAAATAAATTGTAAGGCCAATTAATTATATATAATTATTTAATTGGTTGTAATCTTTTTAATGTTTACCTACAGTCGATCAGTTGCTGGTAAAGTGGAAAGACTATTATTTACTTAAAACCATCTTTACATATTTTAAAATTACAAAACAAATAATGTTTATACTTGAACCCCAAGTACAGCCTTTCTTATTCATCTTCTTATGAGTCAGTGAGGCACCTGTCCTATCAGGTGTCGCCTATGTGCGATCTCTATTATTACATATAGACTCTAATTTTATATGTAGATTAAGTGGTATAATGTCATAGAGATATATAGACTCTTATTTTAAACATAGACTCTAATTAAATGAGAAAATACATTATAATGATTAATTTTCTTCATTTTTTGCTGTAGTTTGATTGATTGGATCTACTACTTTTCTTTATAGCTGACCTTTTAACTCCTTTTATTAATAGGAGTGCCTAGATATATTATGCTTATATACATACGCACACGTGTATAGAGTATAGTTTTTAATCAAGTCTAGCTTCTTACCGCATTCTCCTTGAGCCCTGACAGGTGTGACTGCTCCCTTCTCCCTCCAATCCAATCTTGGAGGCACTGCCTCCAGATCATCCGTCCTCATGGTGTTGATAAATGGCAACCCAGCTGCTCTTTTGCTAGCGTTGTAAGATTTGTATCCCAAGCGAGTTTTGAACTCTTCGTTGGTGAGGTCAGCCCACTCATTGAGGGCAACCTTATAGGGCTTGTCCTCGCTGTTAGCCTTGTCAATGAACTCGGCATTCTTCTTGAAGATTTCAAAGCGTTCCTCTTCTACTAAATCGTTTAAAAAAACTCGTCCTTGCTCGGCCATCCACTTCCTGTACCTCAATTGCATGGACATGGTTTGATCTTCAAGCATATTACGGGCCTGGCCTATGCTCAAGATGAACATCACCACGATGGGAATTACCAACAATTTCTGGGTTGAAGCCATTGCGGTGATGTATATATCTCTATATTGGTTATATCTTCGATCGCTCACATCAGTGGATCTTAGTGTGTCGAAATAGATCACCTGGGTATCACGTTGAACAAAAACCAAATTAGAGTAATGCAAAAGCTGGTCACATGAAAAGGAATGATACACATCAGTACATATTATAGCTACATTTCAACATGTTGCTGTTTGATTGAATTTGCATTTACAACATAAAAGAAGTGGGAAAAAATGTGATTATCATTGTGGTTTCTCTTGACCAAAATTCTGAACAACAGGAAAGCAAGAAGAGCGATGGCAAACCGGGAGAATATCGACAATCTCCAAGCGTCTATTTCTTGAGTTGCTTCTACATGTGATGATCTTGGAGGTTAAATAGGCTCTCCAAATTTCTTTTCTTTGCCAAATTGGCGGTCACTATTAATTCATTGCCATGAAAAATGACTTGGATTGCATCTTCTCCAGCACTACAAAAGGATGCATGCTAGCTAGTCGAACCCTGTAATAGGATCTTATTGGTTCACATTAACTAAAATTATCATCAAAGAGTGGACACAGGCTGTCTATTTAATTCACGCCACATATTCTCTGGGTATTAATTCAAATATATCGAATCATTGTTCCTTGAATTCCGCAAAATTAGGAATTTTAAAATAGCCAACTAGATTCTTTTTTCTTCCAAAGCATCAATGGCTAGATCCTTGATTGACTATATATGGTTTACGAAATAGTGAATGTGATGGCTTATAATGGTTGCATCCCCTTACAACATCTACTCTTATCTACTCTTCTTAATGAGAGGGAACTCAATATTGTCTTCAGACTAAAAATTGAAGAATCGGTCAATCAAAATTCTAGAAAAATCTGAAAAATAAAATAAAATACCTCCTACACAAGGTCATGAGTTCGAATTTCACTAATCTCAAATTTAAAAAATAAAAATAAAAATATCTTTCAAGGTAGAAGCTCACAAGTTCAAACCCAAGTAACATTAGCTTCTAACTTCTTACCAATAAGAATGTCTAATTGTCTACAAAAAAGTATAATAAAAAAATTAAATAATTATAATTCATCTTTTCATTTAAATAGGACATATTTTTAAAGTCAATCACTGTCTATATTTACGATATTAAATTATTATAGTCTATCTTATTATTCAATGAAATCTTGTATATAAAATTAAAATTTATCCATTATAGGTCACGTATGGCTTGATATATTCCCTAGATTTTAGAGTGAAAAGGAATTTTGAAGTTCATTAAAACTTACTGTTCCCCATTATTTTTTTCCCACATAAAACGGACTTCATTATTCGTAATAAAAATTCTTATTTATATAATAGCTCATTCATTATATGACAAATTATAATAACGAGGAATTATTTTTTTATAAATAGGAATAATGAAGACTAGCACGACTTTTTCTAAAATAATTTTTAAAGATACTTAATTAATAATTTAATATGTATTATATAAGAAGAGCCTTTTAATCAGAATGTGACTCCTATATTAATTTGATGGCAATGTCAATCTAGAATTGATGTCAGCAAAAAATCATCCTTGATCTATATTGATAGGCTATAGATGGGCATATGGAAACACCCCTCAATTAATAACCGATTAAACTGTAAATTATGCTTCCTAGATGGAATTTTCTATAATATATACAAATGTATCATGATAATGCAAAAGAAACAAAGGATTAACTAATATCGGAAATGGCAACCTCATGGGCGTTCTTTCATAAAAGGGTACTCTCTAGTGGTTATGTCCATGAGGACCCTAAATTAAAATTTGTCTCACATCCAATACTTCTTAGAATAAGATCCAACATGTAAGTGAGGATGTGGCTATAGATTTTTGACTTAATTAATCACTTTTAAAGAGATGATTTAAACTTACCAGCTTGTATTAATTAGACTGGGTCGTTAAAGGTGGTATGAGAGCCAATTTAGTACAAAATTGGTGGTGGGCTAGACTAAGGTGCTAGTTATGGGCCATATGTGGATTATGGAGCTAGCCAATTGCTGAAAAAAAATTCCAAAGACAAAATTTCTTAAAAGTGGATACATTATAAGAACTTCAAAAAATTAGTCTCACATCTAACACCTCTTGATAAGATCCAATATATTAATAATGATGTGCCTATAAATCTTCAACTTTATTAATAACTTTTAACAGTAATTGAAATGCCTTTTGAGAAAAGAATATAACTATTCACTAATGCTTATAACTGTAAAACCTGGGCTTTTAGCAAGATGGTTTTAGTTTCAGTTCGATCTTGACCCGGATTTGAGCCACTTGCCCAACTTTTTTGTAGCGTGAGTATGTACAGTGTGGTATGTGCAAGCTACAACCTTAGTCTCCCACGGTGTTTGGCATCACCCGGTTGGACACTACACTATCTCAACTCTAATTTTCAGTTAGCTGGACAGACACAGGTATGAATAGAGAACTCAGACATGGGTTGGCAAACTCAGGTTGGCAGACGTGAACTCGGTCAACCAGGTTGCAGAGGCTACTATTGGTCACGATCTGTAGAGGACATTGAAGGGGAGGTCATGGCAGTGGTCATTGATAGAGCCCAGCCCACTGTTGGCCAGAAAACATTTGGTAATGGACGAAATTTCCACCGGGTATAGTGATATCGCAGCCACGGTTGGGGTCGTGGGTGACCCCAAAAGTTCAACCTCAGCAAGGAGAAGCCCATTGGGTAGTCTGATAGGCCCGGGGTGGCTCGCCGACGTAAAAAATGGCTCGAACACTAGCAATGGTGGTGGAAAATTGGCTTACAAAAGTCATTGTTGGCAACGCTAGTGGTGGTGGTAGGTATGGATTGATAGCCAACTGCGATGCAGTCATGGTGGTGCTAGTCCGGTGGCTGGGGCGGTCTAGAGACTAGCCAGTGGGGACCCGAAGTGGCAATGGCGCTAGGGATGGAAAAACTCCAAAATGTGGGGAAAAATCTCTAAAAAATAGCTTGGAGAAAACTAGGGCTGACTTAGATAGTCCAGATCTTGCCACGTGGGACAATTGAACTCAGTGGCCCTGGTGGGGTCCACTTAAGGAATATGCAATATATATATATATATATATATATATATATATATCTGAAAAACTCTGATCGAGACAGTCAAAAGTCAAAATTGACTCGAGGTCTGAAAGTGACATGTATGTAGAAATCGAGGCAAGAAACCTAAATAGGCCTCGAAACCCTGAACTCAATCGGGCTAAAATTTGTAACTCACATCAAGTTGAGCCCAATAGGCAATCCGGTAGTCCGAAATAAATTTGATACCTTGATAATACTAAATAGATACTAAATGCTGCAATGACCTACATCTAACCCTAAAATTCTGGCGAACACATAAAAAAAATGTATATCTCATCTATATATTGATAACTCATGCTCTGGTGTAGCATAACTAGGATCGAGACCGTCAAAAGTCGAAACTGACTCAAGGTCTAAAAGTGACTTGTACGCAAAAATCAAGGCAAGAAGCCTAAATTAACCTCAAAACTCTGAACTCAATCAGGCTAAAATTTGCAACCCACATCAAGCTGGGCCTGATAAGCAATCCAGTAGTCTGAAATACCTAATTTCAATTTAATTATGATACCCTAATAATCCCAAACAAATACTAAACATTGCAATGACCTAAATCTAGCCCTAAAATTCTAACTAACACATAAAAAAAATATGTATACCTCGTCTATGCACTGATAACTCATGTTCTGGTGTAGCATAACTAAAACTATAATATGCATTTAGGGCACACTCAGCCTCCATAATATGCTCATACGACCATCTGGGCTTTATACTTATGGTTTAAAAATTGGTATGGCTCAAACTCACTCGAACCGACTTAAGATTGGCCCGAATCGGGCAAAACTACAAGTGGGTAAAACCTTAACCTGAAGCTGGGGTAGGATTGTAGGTCTTAGGGTGGGAAGCCCCAGGAGATCTTCTCTTGGTCATTGGAGGTAAGCCCTCCTCCTCTCCTTGCTTGTTGTGTGTGTTTGGTACTAGACACGCCTAAGTTTTTGTATGTTTTACTACTTTGTATGATTTTTTCCTTCTATAGGGTTGAGTTAGAAGTAAATAGGAGGCAGTTTCATAATATTTTAATGTGTAAATTAATTGTTACATATTTTTGAATGCTCGGTTGTCACTATTTTCTACAGATCTTGTAGCAAATTCATAAGTCATGTTCTAGAAGGCCTTTAATATTTCTATTTACTTTATCGGATTTAGACGCAAAGATCTACAACTTTGATGTTCATATCTTCATCTGATAAAACTTGTATGATGCATTATAAGTTCCAAACTTGATGAAATGTGGTAGTTTTCAAAATCCCACTGACCTGGTTGCACATTTTTGCAATTTTTACACCCTTGATGTAGGTTGCTGATGATATCCAAGTTACGCATGCTTGTTGTTATGTGTGTGTGCTTATTCATGTAAATTTTTTACACTAAGATAACAACTTAAATGGCATTAACAAAACCCCTAATATTTTGGTGAGTATAATTATATGTCTGTATGCCTTGCCATGCTCTGAATTTGTACTCCATTATGAGCAAATTAAAAGAAGTTAATAAAATCTATAAAAATTATGGTTGGCCTCAATAATTGTCTTCTAGAAACCTACAAGTTCTAGTTTAATTTAAAAGTCATTTGGGTGGTTAATTTTATTGGTTTTCTAGAGTGCACAGGAATATAGGGTGAAACCCTAGTTCCATATGTCCGGATGTAAATCCAAAAACATAGACAAAATGTGATGAAATTGCATGAAATTTAACCCATAATTACTACCTAAGCTTACTACCTTGTGATGTAATCTGAAAGTTGTATGATTTCTTGTGAGTATTAAGATATTTATCGGCTGTATTGTTTTATCAGTAGTTATTTTTGGACTGGTAATCAAACTGAAGGTTTTCTTTTATATATATATATAGGTGCGTACTCATGTCTGTTACAGTAGAGGTGGATGGATCGATAGGCTCATGGCGGGGGATGGTACCATGTGCTTGTATTTTGGGATTTTTGGATTTATGTATTTTGTGAACTATGGGCTACATGATGTATGTATGATGGACAGGTGCCCTAAAGCCTATATTGGTGTAATTGATATGCTACGTGTGGTCTATGATTTATTATTGTATTATTATTATCGACGTGTAGGGTGTTAACTTTGGGTTATTCTAGCAATTGTTTGCTAGGTGTGTAAGCCTCAATATCTTGGAATATGATGAGGTACAATTAAGGTACTCAAGATGTATTTGGATATAGTTGTGTGTGTGTGTGTGTGTGTGTGATAAAGGAATGTGGACCGAAGGAGCTTATGGTTGATGTTGCTTGAAGGGTCTACATGAAGACCAAGTCTTAGGGTTTGACACATTGACGCACAATGATGCCTCTGTATATTTAATTTATGTCTGTGGGGTACATGGAATAGGTACCCACGACCTAGAACAAATAACCAAGACCGATTGTTTAATTTACTAAAGCATCAACATCATGTAAGAATAAGTTACCTAACTCAAAGGTTGAAATCTAGTATAAGATCTGGATCATGCATCTACATTATGAAAAACTTAACTTCTTAGCTACACTGGAGGTGTTGCCTTTGCGTAACTCTGAGTGATCAATGAATTCATGTTGTCCTCTCCTCATTCGTCTATATGAAGCTGCCCACTTGAGAACGCAATGTCACATTAGTGCTGAATCACTAAGTCGTATAATAACCATAAAGGTGTAATATTCATTCAAACTCTTCATAATACTAGCCTATGCTAAGCATTCTTGCCTTCAAGGGTTGCCTTCCCAACTGGCTACCATTCCCATAAGTGTGCATTTATGCCATGCGCCTAGTCTATGATTACATATTTTCCTAGACCCACCCTCTCGTTATCACAAGTGCAGAATGGATGCACTGATACCCTTTTCGGTGTGGGGGCAGTTCATTCATCATAATCTCATTTTTAATATCTCAGTCTCGTACCGGGCTAGACCAAGTCCTTGGCTTTTCCACACATGTTGTAGACAAGTGAAGTCTAAACCTAGACCGACCGAGACTCCTCTAAATATTACAATTTACAATCATCATACAGACTTGGATTATCTCTCAAAAAGGTAGGTTTATGCATCACAGTCTTAATGGGGGCATGTAAATTATTTTTTAGTGTAATTATTTAATCTAGAAGCGTGATTTAAGCTTAGTAAAAAGAAGTATCTCAATATCATAAAAATGTTTAAAAACTGCAAATATGCATAGGCATATAAGTTCGTATTTGTATGTGTTATTTCTAATTATAGTAATAAATTTAATTTGTTTATACTGAATATAATTTACTTGAAAATATATGCAATTGTTTAATTTAAAATACCACTTTTATGCATTATCTCATATAAAGTTTTAAATATCCTATGATGGTATTTAGTAACAATCATCTAAATAAATTGGGTGCTTAAAAAATAATTTATTGAAAATATATGTATCCATAATATTTACATAATATCAAATTTAATTACATATAAATCTTGAACATAAAAAACAACATTCCTAATATAATAAACATTAATTATGTTCAAAATACATCATACACCTATATATAAACATTTATATTAAGACATTAGCTAAACCATGAGAGCATTTTCTTATCATATCACATACTATATGATGATGATGTTTATTTTCAATTAATGAGAGCTACTAATATTATTATATGCATATATGGAAAAAGATTTATTTAAGAGATGTGGTGGACTATCAGGTTAGAAGATCACTAGAAGCAACTAGACCACTGCTACAACCAAGAGAAAATAATTTTCAAGGAAGGAGGAAGCAGTGGTAGATGAAAAAGGAGAACTCCACGCATATATATATATATATATATATATATATATATAAGAGAGAGAGAGAGAGAGAGAGAGTGCTTATTCTACAACATGTTGCAGAAAGGGTTTCTACACTATATTTGGTCTGAGCCGTCCATTTACATGAACAGCCTAGATCAAATCTGAAAAAGATACCTAAACCTCACCCCTCCCACCCCCGTCGCCACCTCCCCATGCCCACCCCCCTCCCTGCCGCTCCCTCCCCCGTGGCCCCGCCCTCCCTGCCCTCCCCCTCCCACCCCCGTCAATTTGTGCAATTTCAACTGACGGTCAATATTGTTGCTCTTATTGTAAATTTCTCTTTAGCTTGCCTGACTGGTAACATTGCTCACATATCACACATTTCATTTTCTTTTTATCATTTAGTGCTCCTTTATCCTTTTGTAACATTTAATCTTGTCTCAGGAAATTCACCTCTCCCGGCTGTTCAATGAAATAAGCTCGAGGGATATGGAGGAGATATATGTGTTCAAGGGGATCCTAAAGAACTATGTATTTGTGGGCATGCTCAGCTGCACCGTGATATTTCAAGTCATCATCATTGAATTCTTGGGAGATTTTGCCAGCACGATCCCTCTTACATTAACTCAGTGGTTTGTGAGTCTACTCTTTGGCTTCCTGAGCATGCCAGTTGCTGCAGCCATCAAGATGATCCCTGTTGGATCTTCTTGAAACTTAAGGAAGCTTGAAAAGTATTTCTTGAGGATATGGTGTTTTCTTTTGGCATTTAGAAGATGGCTCAAGTGAATGTCACAATTAGGTTTAGCTTTTTTGTGTTCAGTAAGATGAAAAATCCACGCTTGTACTAATTCACATCCATGCTAACCTAGGCTGCCATGTACATTCGGCAATGGTCAATTTAAGTATTTTCCTTCCAAATTTATGGATTGTGAGATGCTGCCAGGCATATTTTATGTAGTGGTCTTTTACGTAGTTGATGTAAAAACTCCACTATTATTGTTTGTAAAAACGTTTCTTTAGTTTCGACAATGGCTTGATCTTGACACAAAATTTCTTTTGAATTGTGAATTTTACATGCTCTGTAACTGCCTCTTATTTGTTGAAAAGTTGCACCGGGTAAAATCATGTTGCCTTCGGTACCGAGTAGTATTATTTATTTTGCTTGGGCGATAATGTCTCATCGGAAATATCATTTTTACTCGCTCATCGGAAATTAATCAAACCAAATATTACCACATTTAGCTAAACAAAATTTCCAACCAGCATAAAATTTTCCATTGCGCCTATGCAAATAAGAAAGTCAGAGGTCTGTAACGAGTAGAATCATGGCAAGGAGAGCATAGCTGCAGCCTGTGCTGGACCAATATCGGTTTTTTATTGAAATTTTTTTGTCGTCCACCTCTTAACCAATAGCATTAGCATTTACAGGCAGGAATTACATTTTGGATGTGACGGGTCGCCTGAGACTAGGAAATCTGAATACCCAGAACTAGACCCTTATAATACATGATAGAAGACTACCAAGTACAACAGAGAGATATGAAACAATCCCTACCCATTGGATCCAAGACATACTTTCCATTCAAGATCCAAATCATACAGAGAAAGGCCATGGCAGACAAAAGTCATCCCAAAACATAAGATCCTTCAATCTTGTGACATGAAAATATAACCAACACTTAATAGCGGATCCCCATTATTCAGAGAATAGTTAATAACAGTATATTCAGAGGAAGACCAAATAAAATTCTGATGCAGTTCGTCAGTTTACAACTTTGGATGAAATGAACAATGATCAACATTTAAGCCATGCTAACAAGAAGGCAGCTACTGTGAAAACTTTCCGAAATCAAAGATGAAATCACAATTGTTTGCGCAAAGCAGTGAAATCACAATCAACCCATCTTTCCAGAAAAAAATGATTTCAAATCCTTAAAAGCAGACATGATACCTGATAATTTAAAAGTGTTCTGAATTTGAAGACTGTTGAGCAATAGATGAACTAATACTCCCATGTCCATATGAACCTATCGTAGAACCCAGAGTCTAGAAAGATATGAAATACTAGGTAGCAATGTTAGCACAATGAGGATTGGAAAGATATGAAACTGTGAAGCAGACCAGAGTCTGGAAGATGAACAGTGGAACTTGCTAATAAGCTACTTGAAGATGAATTTGATCTTTCCCGACATTAACTTTGAATGCTTGTATTCTCTTGCTGTGATTCCTTTTCCTAAATTAGCGAACATTTAATTTTCTCTGCTTTGATAAAAAAACTAAATATCAATAATGAGAGTCTATTTCTATCTTATACAATGAGCAAGTTTCATATAATGTCCAAGCTTGTGGCAAAGCCCGCATTTTCGCTTCTTAACTTGGGATGACATGCCTAACTCCAATGAAGATTTCAGCCATTTACATGTCTTTGGATGACCTTTACTCTTGACCTTCATAGGATCTTTAAGCATAATTGAGGAATTTAATCCAAATCTAATCTAATTATTGCAGTCGGTCCACCCACATCAATTGATTCGATAGTCTGCTCCATTTCTGAGGAAGATGTCAAAGACAATCGATCAAGCTCATCAACCACGCCTTTAAGCATTGGCATAGCAACACCCCAATGTTGGGGTGATAAACAAACCGAATTTGAAATCCTATACATCGCAATCCGAAAAGAGTAGATCATATTGGGTGAAATAGTTGAAGTTTGAGTTTCACTCACAGTTTTCAAAGTAGCACTTGATGCATACCTTGCATTGATTGTCCATCGAAACAATACATATTTTTCAGGTATTGTGTCCACATCCATTTGAAAGAAAATCCTTAAAACATGCCAACATAAAATACCTTCACCCTCAAACTTCTTGCAAGTGCAAGCAATAACAATTTTAGGATTGTTTTTGAAGGTCACTATTTGATGTCTTTCATCTGCCAAATTCCTTTTTACCTCATAAATCTTCAATAAACCTTCACCACCAAGTTCCTTACATTTGCAAAGTAGGGATTGCTTCAAGTCCTCTTGAAAAAGAGTAAATATCTTCCTTGTATATATGGACCTAGCATATTCCTCCAATTTGTTCCCCACATGCATCTGAGACTTGTTGTGCAATGTTTTGTAGTCTTCATAACCTTCTTCTTGTCGCCTTGCATGTATAGCAATGTCATATTGGTGTACAAACTCACTAATTGGTGTTTGAGCATTTACAAACCTATCAAAGAATGCATTGATACTCTCGCTCTGTTGGCTAGAAGTCATTCCAACAAAGAAATAATCCTTAAGGTAGGCATTAATCTAATGCTCACGTTCCTTGTACATCCCATCCAACCAACTTCCCTCTTTAATATCATATTTCTCTTTAAGTACTATCCACTTAGCTTCACTATCCTCAACTGTTTCAGCATATACCCAATCATTGTAGTCTTTTTTAAAGTCCACATGCTTTCCCAACTGGCTTTAAATGTACCAAGAACAATAACTATGTCTAGTGTTGGGAAAGACTTTTCAAACAACCATGTGAAGGTACTTGTTGTTTCATCTGTAAGTAAAGCACATCCAAAAAGAATTGATTGTCTATGATGATTTATCCCCATGAAAGGTACAAAAGGCATATTAAAACTATTCGTATTGTATGTCACATCAAATACTACCACATCTCCAATGTGCATATATGTCGTTCTCGACCTATTATCAGCCCAAAAAATACTCCTAACTTGGACATTTTCATCAACTTCCATCTTAAAAAAACCTTCTTCAATGCCAACTTTCTTTTGAAAGTATTCTAAAACTTTCATACATTACCGACCAATATTATTCTTTCTTGACTTTAATAGATGATTTTTACAATCAGTATAAGTAAACTCTCCTTCATCAATGACACCACCAGTATGATTTAATACTCTTGAAATTTTTGATGGTCCAATACCACAATCATAAAGCTCATCCATTAACTTTTTGAAACTAATGTTAATTTCTTATGAGATCGGATTTTTGATACCTTTGATGGAGATGACAACTCATGTGAATGCATGTCATTTAAAATTTCCACAACCCAGTTATCTCTGTCATTTACTTTAATGACCATTTTTGCATTGCACTGTTCTCGTGTGTCCGCCCTCCTTTTAACATCTTTCCCCCTCTGTCTTGGATCATCTGCCCTCTTTGTGCCTGCTTTTTCATAAACAAGTAACTTTCTGTACATGGTGTTTGTTGTGTTAGAATAATGAGAAGTACCTTTTCAATTCCCAAATCCTCTAACTTTGGCATATCTATTATAAGAAAAATATGCTTCGTCAATAGAATTGAACTCCGTTCCCTTTCATGGCATCAATGATTTACTAAACTTGTCTTGGCACCCTTCATTTCCAATTAAGCCTACTTGGCACCCTTCATTTCCAATTAAGTCTACCATCTCCTCATTGCAATATTCAGATACGCCATTGACAATATCAATTTCCTCTGCAATTTCTTCAACGAAGTCCTCCAAACCAATAGTTGTGGCTTCACCCTTATCATTTTCATTGACAAATTCCTCCATGGTACCCTATTCAGCAACTAGAAAGAAAGTTAATACCCACAATCTTCATCTAAATTTGGATGTTATAATAGTCACAATCTTCATCTAAAAAATCATATTGGATGTTATAATAGTCACAATCTTCATCTAAAAAATCGTATTATCTTTGATAAATATGAAGTCATAGGGTTTCAATTTTTTAAAAAATTCATCTTATCTTTGATCCTTCAAATTTTATCTGGGTATTTGACCAAAATTTATGAGCATTAAAAAAAGCGGCAGCGGTTGAGGGGTTGGCAAGGAGGGAACGGCAGGGAGGGGGCAGTAGGGGGCGGGAGGGGGGGAGGCGCCGACGGGGTGGGAGGGGGAGGGCAGGGAGGGGGGTGGCTGGGTGAGGGGCGGCAGATAGGGGACGGCAGGGGGGCTGTAGGGGGGGCGGGAGGGTGGGCAGGAGGGGTGAGGCAGCGACGGGGATGGGAGGGAGGTGGAAGGGGGGCGGCAGGGAGCAGGGTGGGGGTGGTAGGGCAAGGGCAGTAGGGGGGCGGGAGGGGGAGGCGGCGACGGAGATGGGAGGGAGGTGGGAGGGGAAGGGCAGGGAAGGGGGTGGCAGGGCAGGGGCAGTAGGGGGCGGGAGGGGGAGGCGGCGACGGAGATAATAGGGTGGTGGGAGGGGAAGGGCGGGGAGGGGGCTGGCAGGGAGGGAGCGGGGCGGTAGGCGGGGCGGGAGGGGGCAGGCGGTGACGGGGGTGGGAGGGAGGGAGGAGGGGTGAGGTTTAGGTTTTTTTTGATTTGATCTGGGCCATTTATATAAATGGATGGCTCAGATCAAATAGGGTGTAGACTCCCATTTTACACCATGTTGCAGAAAAACTATTCTCGTGTGTGTGTGTGTGTGTATATATATATATATATATATATATATATCAATTTTCCTAAGTTTTTTTTTTCAAACGTCACCCCAAACCCAAGCTAATCCTCTTGGCCAACTCATGGGTTGGCCCATGGGTTGGTCCAATAGGGAACTTGCTCAACTCATGGATTGGCCAAATAAGGAATTTTTTAAAAATTTAATTAAACCATGGGGTTTTACAGCTGGATTATTGATGGGTTGGCCTTGTTGAGAGGTTAGAAATTACTTCTCTCCTCATTATGAACTGTTTTCATTTAATGATGTTGAAAGTCAAAGGATGGACAATACACAGCATGTCTCTGGTAGCCGTCGGGGAAAAGCTTGACATGAAGCAATCATAATTGATTTCCGGGATCATCCACTGCAAGGTACTCTGATCTCCTATAATTTAACATAAACTATATACATTACGTTTTAGTTGCTTTCTTCAAAACGGAAAAAAATCCATTACCTTCATTTGATCATTCACAAGTATCTTTATTTGTGCAAACTAATTGAAGCACCTAACCCACGCCCTTCTTTATAGCCCTTCTCTATATGGGTAAAGTTTTTCCTTAGTCCAAGTTCCTGCCCTAAGCTTTAATCTGAGTCATCCCATTATAAGGATGACCCATATTTGATAAAAAAAATCCTCTACCCCCTCTTTTGCCGGTGGCCAGGTTCGGGCCACAGTCGGCCTGGCTTGGCCGCTGCCAACGTCGGAAGCACGATGAACCTGGTCGCGATGGGCCGCTCAACAGCCAACAGTGCTCGGCTGTGTTAAGGGCCGCAAGGGCATGGCACCGCAGTGGGCTGCGTGAACGGCATCAGATCGGTTGCGCGATGAGCCTGACTGCAGTGAGCCGCTCGAGAGACAATGGTGCATGGTGTGGGGGTGCATGATACGGGTGGCTAGGCTGCGTCAGGATCAGCATGGGGGTCTTGGCGCATTTGGGGGCGGCAAATCGGGGTTGAGGGCAGTGGGTGAGGGCATTGGCATTGGGAGGTGCGGCATCAGCCAGACCTTGCCATCCCTCATCCAGATCTAGTCGAGGGAAGGCCAGGTCTTGCTCGTGGAGGCCGGACCTGGCTGGCGGTTGCCAAATCTGGCGGCAGTACCCATAAGGCCGTGTAGAGTGAGCCAAGTGAGGGATAAGCTGCCCTTGTAATCGGACGGCAGGGGGGTGGGAGGAGGAGGCGGGAGCGGGTGTTTGGAGTGGGTGGCGGGGTCGAGGGGGAGCAGGGAGGGGGATTTTTGTGGTGGGGGAGGGGGGAGAAGGGAATCGCGAGCGGCGGGTCGAGGGGAGTGGGGAAGGGGGACTTCCTTGGCAGGGGAGGTGAGGAGCGGGGTAGAGGAGGGAGTCGCGGGCAACAGGGTCAAGGTGGAACGGGGAGGGGTGGTGGCTGCGGCGGGACGGTGGGGGAGTGGGGAGGGGGGCGTCTACGGTACGGCAGCGGCCAGATCTGGATAATTTTTTTAAAAATAAAAAATAGATCTGGACCAACCTTGCAATTGGACGGACCAAATTAAGACCCACTCACCCCTATATTATATATATAGACACAATTTTATCAACATAAAAATTCAGATACAAATTACAAACAGCCAGCTATACAGAAAGAGTAGAACAGCAATATTGACGAATGCCGTGAATACTTACAAATTGATCATACGAAGATGTACAAACATAGCAAGTGTTCTCTCCTTTTAATTCATCTAATTGTACAACTTTAAACACATAAACGATATTTTTATCTATCAACACATCATATTACTGTACATTAATATATACAAAATCATTTTAGATGATTGGAAAACCTTCTCAATAGACGTGATATAACTCCCTAAACCGACGGGTAGTTAGCATCCGTAGCAATACCACAGATTCCGGCAGGAATGCCGCGCTCCCTCCTAATCCTTAAATATCCACTTTCTCCCCAATTCGCACCCCATGAGTTCTTTACCATCCAATATTTCATCCCTTTTGTAGTACCATAGCCTACAACATTTACTGCATGGTTAAGTTTGGTGGCACAGTCTTGGGAGAGGATACCAATGGAGTAAAATAGGAAGGCGTTGCAGGTAGTATCGATTGTGACAGCGGCCGGTTGGTATGCCGCTGCTTTCAATAGCTCATACTTGTTGTTAGGTGGCAGTAATGTATACCCAGAGATCTTGACCTGTCCTTGGGAAGCTTCCTTTTTGTTACAGCCACCATTCTCCCAACCCTTGTACGGATATTGGCTTTCACCTGTGCTTCCATCAATTTGGTGTTGGAAATTGGACATAAATATATACATGAATCAGGAATTATATCATATGTTATTATATAAGGTTGGCTAAATTAAATTGATTTACTAAAGTTAAGGGTTATGAGCCATAAATTAAAATATCGAATTCAATGAGAAAAGTGTGGAATTCAATGTAGATACCTTTTCATAATTTCTCTTTCGTAATAGGTAGAATTGAATTCATAGAACTAAGAGTATAAATAAGGAGGTTATGGTCTCTGAATTCATATCTGATTTTCATTCTGGTATCCCATTGTCCAGAACTTTGGTTTAGAAAACTAGTATTGGATTTGGAAGATCCATAACTGAGAATTCAGGTTTTGAAAACTCTTCTTGGATTCAGACTTTAGTTTCTTTATGGCTTCAAGTATGCTTCCGCTATTTTATTTTATTTATCTAGTTTAATTTCTCTTGATGATTTGATATGAAGTCGATCCAAGTTTATACAGTTTATTTCTAACAAGCGGCATCAGAGCCACCTTCATATCACCTTCATATCAAATTATTGAGAATTAGGTTTTATTTTATGAATTATTGTGGGATTTAATCCCAAAATTAAGGTCCTCTTTTGGTAACATAACATGAGGAAAATAAAGTTACAAAAGGTTATAATTTTAGAAACTCTCACATAAAGATATTTTTTATAACTTTTTAGTTAAGTCATGATTAATATTTTAAAATTTATTAAGGACCGCAATATGCTGCCAAAGCAGCCTCTATTGTGGGAATTAATTTATTTTTTTAAATATTAAGACGGTTATGAATATTTAATTCATGTGGATATTAATCGGCCCAAAGGAAGGTTAATGTTTGACAGAATTATATATTCATATGTGGTAATAGATATGAGACAATTATCAAGTGTCCATGTGGATAATAAATCGGCCCAAAGGAAGGTTTTTTATCTGACAAGATTTATTGTTCATATTTTACTACACTAAGACTCATTATTGTAATAAATATAGGATAATTATCAAGTTTCCATGTGGATAATAAATCGGCCCAAGTTTTTTATCTAACAGGATTTATTATCCATATTTGATTATGACATTAAAATAATAAATATGAGATAATTATCAGGTTTCCATGTGAATAATAAATCGGCCCAAAGGAAGGTTTATTATTTAACAAGATTTATTATCTATATTTAATTATTGTACTGAGAGTACCATTTACAAATTGATATTTCTATCCAAAGACTAAATATTGATGTTGTGCTAGGTATCTGTTAATGGCATTAAATATTGTTTAAATTATTAATCTTATTAGGGGCATGCTTATTAGGGCATGTTATTTTTTCAGTTAATTAATCTGCTTCTATAATTTCTACCAACATAAATTCAGTGCCAATGCTTAAAGATAACTTTAAGGATTGGAAAGAAAGTATAATGATTATTCTCGGCTGCATGGATCTTGACCTTGCATTAAGGACTGAGCAGCCTGCTTCTCTTACTGATATAAGTTTCAATGAGGACGGGACATTGAGAAGTGGGACCGTTCAAATCACATGAGTCTTATGATCATGAAGCGGGGAATTCCAGAGACCTTCAGGGGTGATGTGTCTGAAAAGGTTACTACAGCCAGTGAGTTTCTTAAAGAAATTGAAAAGCGTTTTGTCAAAAATGATAAAGTTGAAACAAGTACCCTTTTGACGAACTTGATTTCAATGAAGTATAAAGGCAAAACAAGCATAAGGGAGTACATCTTAGAGATGTCTAGCATTGCTTCAAAACTAAAAGCACTAAAGTTAGAGCTATCTGAAGATTTGCTCGTGCATTTAGTTTTAATTTCTCTTCCTGCACAATTCAGTCAATTTAAGGTTAGTCACAATTGTCAAAGGGATAAATGGACTCTTAATGAGGTCATTTCGTATTGTGTGCAAGAAGAAGAAAGATTGAAGTAAGAACAAGTTGAGAGTACTCACTTGGCTAGTACCTATAAGGATAAAAATAAGAAAAGAAAGAGGGATAAGGATGCTGATAATGGGTCTCACATACAACAGAAAAAGAAAGAAAATCAGGTTTCTTGCTGTTTCTTTTGTGGTAAACCTGGACATATGAAGAAAGAATGCAGTAAGTATCACGCCTGGCGTGCAAGGAAAGGTTCATTTCTTAATTTTGTTTGTTCTGAGGTTAATCTAGTGTCAGTACCAATACACACTTGGTGGCTAGATTCAGGTGCTAATACTCACATAAGTGTGTCAAAACAGGGTTGCTTGAGTTACAGAAAGCCAAATAATGCTGAAAGATTCATATATATGGGTGATGGCAAATCAGTTATAGTTGAAGCAATAGGGATTTTTAGATTATTATTGGAGACTGGATTTTATTTGGATTTGAAAGAGACATATATAGTACCGTCTTTTAGACGAAATTTGGTTTCTATTTCTCTATTGGACAAATCTGGTTACTCTTGTTCATTTAGAAATAATAAGTTTAGTCTTTTTCTAAATTCAAATATTGTGGGTACAGGTTCCTTGTCCTTTTATGATAATCTATATTTACTTGATACTATTGCATCTTTTAATGAAACCTTGCATGTGGAATTATTTGGTACGAAAAGAAGATTAACCAACGAGAATTCTGCTTTATTGTGGCATAAGCGTTTAGGATACATTTCTAAACAAAGAATTATACGGCTTATGTCAGATGGAATTCTTGATTCTCTCAATTTTACAGATTTTCAAATCTGTATTGGGTGCATTAAGGGAAAACAAACAAATATAAGGAGACTAGGTGCCAATAGATCTTCAAACGTCTTAGAACTAATACATACGGACATTTGTGGGCCCTTCCCTACGGCTTCTTGGAATGGTCAATAATATTTTATTATATTCATAGACGATTATTCTCGTTATGGTTAGCTTTATCTCATTCACGAGAAGTCTCAAGCATTGGACGTATTTAAGGCATATAAAGATGAAGTTGAGAACCAACTTAACAAAACTATTAAGGCTATCAGATCTGATCGTGGTGGTGAATACTATGACAGATATGATGGATCAGGTGTACAGCGTCCAGGACCATTTGCCAAAGTTCTAGAAGAGTGTGGAATCGTTCCGCAATACACAATGCCAGGTACTCCTAGTGTGAATGGTGTTGCTGAGAGACGAAACCGAACATTAAAAGACATGGTAAGAAGTATGATTGCTCATACTACTTTACCTGATTCACTCTGGGGTGAAGCACTAAAGACGGCAGTATATCTTCTTAATAGAGTACCAACAAAAGCAACAGTTAAGACCCCTTATGAATTATGGACCAGAAAAAAGCCCAGTATTATGCATTTACGCATTTGGGGTTGTCCAGCTGAAGCAAGGCCTTATAGGACAAATGAAAGGAAACTGGACTCAAGAACTGTAAGCGGTTATTTTGTTGGGTACTCTGAACGGTCTAGAGGGTATAAATTTTATGATCCCACAATAAGGTCATTCTTTGAAATAAGAAATGCCCAGTTTTTTGAGGATGTTGGGTTTGGGGGGGAAATGAGGTTAGAGACTTTGTCTTTGAAGAAGAATTTGATTCTCTTCCCATAATTGTTTCTGACAATAATCAGAATCAGGATCATATTTCTGATGCAATTCAAGAAACAATACCAGAATTACAAGACTTTGTCGAGAATCTCCCCAATCAAGTTATACCTGAAGGACAAACTCAACAACCTCAAGACCAAATGCCATTGAGGAGATCCACAAGAGAAAGGAGAAAAACAATTTCAGATGATTATATTATCTTTCTCCAAGAACATGAGGATAACAATGAAATGGTTGATGATGATCCAATCAGTTTTCATCAGGTCATGAAGAGTTCTAATTCTCAAAAGTGGATTGATGCCATGAATGAAGAGATGAAGTCCATGAAAACTAATGACGTTTGGGATCTTGTCTTATTGCCTGAAGGTGCGAAACCTATTGGTTGCAAATGGATATTTAAAACTAAGAGGGATTCAAAGGGTAATATAGAAAGATATAAGGCTCGTTTTGTTGCAAAGGGCTTTACTCAAAAGGAAGGTATTGATTATAATTAGACTTTTTCTCCAATTTCATCGAAAGACTCATTCAGAAGAATTATGGCATTAGTGGCACATTTTGATCTTGAGTTACATCAGATGGACGTAAAGACTGCGTTTCTAAATGGTGACATTTATGAAACAATTTATACGGTGCAACCGGAAAACTTTGTATTAGGAGATTCAAAGAAGATGGTTTGCAAATTAAAGAAATCCATCTATGGACTTAAGCAGGCTTCTCGTCAATGGTATCACAAATTTCATCAAGTGATTCTCTCATTTGGTTTTGAGATGAATGTGATTGATGATTGTATATACTATAAGTTTAGTGGGAGTAAGTACATTTTCCTGGTTTTATATGTTGATGATATATTACTTGCCAGTAATAATATAGATTTTTGCATGAAACCAAGAGCTTTTTATCAAAGAAATTTGAAATGAAAGATCTTGGAAATGCATCTTTTGTATTAGGAATTCAAATACATCGAAATCACAATCGATGTATACTTGGATTATCACAAAAGACATATATAGAAAATATGCTTAAAAGATTTGGCATGCAAAATTGTAAACCAGGAGATACCCCTGTTTCTAAAGGAGACAAATTCAGTCTCAATCAATGCCCCAAAAATGATATAGAAAAAAGAAAATGCAAAAGATTCCCTATGCTTCGTAGTGGGAAGTCTTATGTATGCTCAAGTATGTACGCGTCCAGATATTGCGTATATTATTAGAATGTTGGGCAAATATCTAAGTAATCTAGGGTTGGATTACTCGATAGCAGCCAAAAGGGTCATGAGGTATCTTCAGAAAACAAAATATTACATGCTCACATATCGGAAATCAGATCAACTTGAGATCACAGGATATTCAGATTCCGATTTTACTAGATGTCAAGATAGTCGTCGATCCACTTCTGGGTATGTCTATCTACTAGCTGGTGGAGCTATTTCTTGGAAAAGTGCTAAGTAAACACTCATAGCTTCTTCCACTATGGCAGCTGAATTCATAGCTTGTTGTGAGGCATCCAATCATGGAATATGGTTGCGGAATTTTGTCACAGGGCTGCGTATTGTTGATAATATTGAAAGACCACTTAAGATATTTTGTGACAATCAGTCTGCAGTATCATATTCAAATAACAACAGGAGCTCATCTAAATCAAAACATATAGAGATCAAGTTTCTTGTTGTGAAAGAAAGAGTTCAGAATGGTAAAGTATCAATAGAACATATTGGAAGAAACTCCATGGTTGCGGATCCGCTTACTAAAAGTTTACTACCCAAGGTCTTTCACGAGCATGTTGCTCATATGGGTATTATATCATTTGATGATATGTTACTTTAGTGGAAGTTTGTATTGAACTGCAGTATTTTGGTTTAAGGTTCACTCTGTTTTGGTATTTTGGTGATCTCATAAGGTTGGACCAGTTGAAAATAAGCATGTTCAGATCAAATTACATGTAATTTTCATGTTACACATCCATACTTGGTCTATGTCATTTGATTATATTGGTGTATGTGACCATGGAAGGTTTAGTTACGCTCAATGTGACGAAAATCGCCTTGATCCTATATTGACATTGATTAATGGACAAGATTGTTATTTTGGTATAATGACATATGTTTGGAGGTCATAAAGTTATACAATTATTTTGTGTATATATTAAGTCCAAGTGGGAAATTGTTGGAAATTGAACATAAATATATATATGAATCAGGAATTATATCATATGTTATTATATAAGGTTGGCTAAATTAAATTGATCTACTAAAGTTAAGGGTTATGAGCCATAAATTAAAATGTGGAATTCAATGAGAAAAGTGTGGAATTCAATGTGTAGATACATTTTCATAATTTCACTTTCGTAATGGGTGGAATTTAATTTATAGAACTAAAGCTATAAATAAGGAGGTTATGGTCCCTGACTTCATATCTGGTTTTCGTTGTGGTATCTTATTGTCCAAAATTTTGGTTTAGAAAACTAGTCTTTGATTTGGAAGATCCATAACTAAGAATTCAGGTTTTGAAAACTCTAAACCTGAAAACTCTTCCTGGATTCAGACTTTAGTTTCTTTATGGCTTCAGGTACGTTTCAACAATTTTATTTTATTTATCTAGTTTAATTTCTCTTGAAGATTTGATATGAAGTCGATCTAAGTTTATACAGTTTATTTCTAACATTTGGCCATCTTAATCTTGGAAATGCCTTCAATCGCCGAAGTGCTGAAAATGCCCAACAGCTTCCTACCCAAAACAACAATAACATCACACATTAACACTGACGCGATTAGGGTTCAAGAAGGCAGAGCTAGCTTCTATTCATGGTATCGAAATTTGGCACAAGATCTGTTGCCTATTGGGTGCCGTCAATTCCAGGCCGACTTGAATGATTTAAATTAAATCTTCCACACAACCAGTAAAAGCTGATAGGAAATGAACATGCTTTTGTCTCATCAAACCTCTAATGAGAAAATTTATAACTTAGGCAAATCTAAAATTCGCTAAGGGTGTTTTTGGTTGTCTTGAAATTGCATGCATGAAAGAAATGTAAAATTTAAAGGTTGCAATTTTTCTTGTATTTTAATGTCTTGAAATTTAATTAAACGAAATTTTAATTTCAGTCAAAGTAAATCTATATAAAAATTTTACAAATTAATATTTTTCGACGAAAAATAAAAGAAATTGATAGAAATTTTGGGAGGCATGTGTATGTGAACATGCAAATGGGCAGGGAAATTTCATTTCCATCTTATTTTTCTACTGTCTAAATATGTTTGAAAATTTTATAAAATTTTCATATTATTTCATTTCATTGTATTTTTATTTAATATGAACTTTTTTTTCAATTACACTATTGTCAATTTGAGTCGTTCAAGCAGATTAAGTTTAAGTTCTAAAACTATAACGTCTACATTCATATATGGTTGATCTCAAATATTGTAGCTACTACTTATCACAACTTCCATGAACCTGGACAGGAGTGACGGTTCCCATCTCCCTCCAATCCAATCAATCGGTTACCGCCTGCACACCAATATGCGACTGCTTGGCGTTGATCAATGGCAACCCAGCTGCTCTCTTGCTATCGTCTAAAGGTGTGTATCCCCAGCTAGTGTTCTTGTACTCGTTAGTCAGGTCTGCCCACTGGTTGAAAGCAACCTTATAGGGCAGGTTCTCATTGTTGGACTTATCCACGAGCACAGCATTAGTTTTGAAGATTTGAAAGCGCTCCTCTTCTGCTACACTGTTCGTATAATCTCGGCCGTACTTGGCCGTGCTTGGCCATGCACTGCTTGTAGCTATGTCTTATGGACATGCTTTGAATATCTTCAACATTCCTTGCCTGGCCTGAAGGGGCCCAAGCAATCAAGATGGACACCACCATTAACGAAACCACCAATTGCCGAGTTGAAGCCATCGAGAGAAGTGTGTATTATATATGTAGGTATGGGATTTTTGGGTTTACTCCAAATAGATTACCTAACCAATGCCATTCAGAACATAAATGAAAAAGAAGTTAATTAATGCAGAAGCAGAAACCAAAGGCGTATAATTATATAACTGCGTATCATCAATTTTATTGCATTTACATTAAAATTGCGGAAATAAAATCTGTGTTGAAAAAACTAAAAAAGTGACTCTAATAATTAAACATGTTCCTCATATGCATTTTGCTTAGGTGAATGAACAGACAAGATAGATGGTAAATGTGGAGAGTGTTGAAAATGTTTCTATCTTCAAGCCCTTGAATTGGTTTTCAACGGGAGAAACCTTGATGCTTAAATAGGCTGTCAATCTTCTTGGTAAATTTGCAGCCATTAAATTCTTTCCCTTGTCAATTGGTCTAGGATTTTATCTCATCCACTACAATAAGTGGTGCTAGGTAAATCAAGAAATAGGACCTTCATAAGAACTAAAAATAATATCTATATTTATATCGATGTATATATATAATAAGAGAAAATTTTGACAAGTGCCCTTAATTTATAATGAAGGGATTAGTTATGGACGTATTATGATTGTTTTTTTAATTAGCGGTTTGTTTATCAACTCCTATTTTCCATCTTTATCAGATTTTAAATTTAATTAATCAACAAATTCCCCCAAAAAAGTGTACATTTACTCTTATTTTCTATTTTTATCTAATTTGTAATTTAATTAATTAATAAATTTCAAAAATAATAAAAATGATTTTGTCATCTTCACATAACTTTTAATAAGAGATTAGCAAACAGTTTTATTATGAATGGTAGTAGTTAGTGTGGCTAAAAATGTGCTTTCATCTATGAAATTGCAGTATTTTGTAAAAATGTATTAGAAATTAGAAAAATCAAAGTCAAGCAACCCAATATCATCGACATAGGATTCTCCAGGCAAGTTTGTACGTCTAACTCAAATTGACCTTTTTTTGCACACGGATTAGCGTGTGCACATTGTCTTTGTAATGTTTTGAAGACTCATGTGGCACTGGGGAGGTAGTTCGCCAGGAGTTGATTTAGATTGTTGTTTAAGTGTGGACGCTAGTTGGAATGGAAGTGGTCGCACGAAGGCACCCTTGCCGTTGAATCGACCCGAGTTCATTGACCTATCCAGCACACGAAGATAGATAAGGAAATAAAAAATTTATTTTATTTTTTTTAATCCTTCATATTATCTATGTGAGATCTTCCACTTGCTTTGAATTCATTATAATTGTGTCTTCGAGTGGAAGCATAGTTCAATGTCTAATCTTAAACCTAGTGTTAAAGTTAATATTCAAGTCTAAAAATGCAAAGTTAGACTCCGCCAATTTGTCCAAAATATTGAAATTTGGCAGGATCCAATGTTTTGAAGAAGATGGAGTATGAGAAGTTCTTAAACTAGAAGCACAACTTTGACGAGGAGGGATATGCAGACCAAGGAGAAAGGTCGTGAGCGTACCATACAGCACGCAAAAAGTATGACATCACAAACTTTTAAGTGATCTTAATCTAAAGTTTTTGAGCTATGCATTTTGCTGTGAGAGGGTTTGTTGAAAAAAGAGATGGTAGTAAAACATAGCATTGGTTCTGAATTGTCAAGTGGTTACATCTGTCGGCTGGAAAATTATATTGGTGAAAAGTTGGCCCGCTAAACTCTAGTTTATCAAAACAACCAGTCTGATAAGGATGAGGCTAGGTCGGGATGAGAAGTTGGAGTGAGAGGAAGATGTAAATTGTGCTGGACTGGCCGAAGGCGTCTTCTTTTTGGCCAGAATTTCGCCTAAAAATTTGAAAGATGACAAGGGAAGCGAATAGGAGCAGGAAAATGAGGAAAATTTGAAAAATGATAAGCATCTTAGTTTTCTTGTTAGGTGTAAAAGAGAAGTGGGAGATGACTATTAATAATTTAATCACTTTTTATTTTCAAAATTAATATCCTTTTAAGTTTGTATAATCCCTTGAGTTGTTTTTAAACTTAACTCTAGCTACTTAAAACTGTTGAAAAATAAGCCTAATTTTAATTTCAAATTAAGCTTAAGGAAAAATGTTAAAATTATGCTTAATTATGCCATTATAATTTTCTTTATAAGTGAAGAGTCGAATAGAATATTAAAATATAACATTGAATATGAATGTGAACCTATTAATAAGGAAAATATAAGAAGGGTTCTCAAAATTTATAATAAGTTTTTGGGTTTTCATGTCAAATTGAGACCGACAAATTGAACTCCCTAGTAAATTTACTAATTAATTGTATGATGATTAATATAATTTTATGAAGATCTTTAAAAAATCATGTTGTCCTTATATTTATAATATGTTGTAATCAAGTTTTTTATTATGTCACCCTATAGTAGTATTTGTTGTAATCAAGTTCTTTTGTATATCGCCCTATAGTAGTATATATCATGAGCTTTCAACATAATGGTATCACTAAAACTTTCCTTCGAGGCTATTTATATAATTCAAGTCGTAAGCCTATATGAGTGCTTATTGATGTTTTCACAATCACGGAGGTTAGGGATTCAGTTTATCGTTACATGTCTGTACTCCTCTCACCAAAACACGATTGGACTTGAATTATCGATTGACCTACAGTCACACACCTGAGCAGGCTCGCCACTTGAGAGTAGTGGTGAGAGTTATATGCATGGAGGTTTTGAGAGACTTATAATTATATTAATATTTATGTTGAAATTATAATTCACGTTAATTTGTAGATCATACAGGTGATTCCATGATTATGTTATGTTTAAGTTCATGTAGCGTGGAAGGTTGCTCCGTACTAGAGGCAGCCTCTCATTAATACCACGTTGCGAGGAGTTTCTATGGAGTTATATAGTTAGTTTCACAGGAACTATTGAAATCTAACAATGTTCGTGTATGGTTATTTGTATGTCGCATGGTGCATTCATGTGTTTGGCTTGTAGACTGTATGAGATGTATTTGGATAATTGTAGATAATCACTTTAGGGATACCATGTGTTATTCAATTCATATAATTTTTAGTTAACTATTGTCTATCCTCATTTCACCTATTTTGGGATTAGAATATTCTTGGGGCACATTTTAAAAGTTTCCGAGTCGACTCGATTACATGGCTTGCTGGGTTGAACTCTATGATGATTCCATATTGATTGATTTAATAATTTACTATCCAAGTCATGTCATCATAATTATTAAAACATGTTATTTTTAAAAAATTTGACTAAATCAATATTTTTAAGTAATATAAATCATGTATTTATTAATTTCAAGTGTCAAACAAACAATATATACTAAGTATATATAAATTTTAATTTGTATAATGAAAAATTTAATATAAATGACCAAGTCGGCTTGGTGTGCACTCCAAATAGATTCCACTCCACCACATACCTAGTCATGTCCTAGTTTCAAAATTTTAAACTAAAAGATGAACTCGTGGGCTGGAGTTGTAATCGGTTATCGTGCAGGTTGAGTTGCTGACGAGCATGCTAGGTTCAGGATTTACTTATTGCCAGCCACTGTGGATATTTTATTGATAGGTTATGTGTTTACGTGGGAAATGAAGGGGAAATGAACCACTGTTCAGGAATTTTCACTATAATTCTGGAAATGATGCTGAAATCTCTTTGGTGCCGACGGGCGGCAACGATATTTGTGAGCAACGTAGGAGATTTGCCCTTGCTTGTATGTGTCTGTGTTATGCATCTTCATATTAGACATGTTTATTGCCGACCAATCTCTCATGACGGTGCCGAATGCTATCAAGATTTGAGTCTCTTTTGTAACTTGAGATAATATACGTTGTTCACCTTGCACCGTTTTCACAATGACTTCTTGCGCATAGTATTTTAATTCGTTTCCTAGTTGTTTGCAATGTGCATGTTAGTCGTTACGTCCGAGTGCTTCCATCTTATAACACAAGACAAGTTAGTAGTTCGAACACTATTTAAGACGATATCAAGCCAGTTTATCCGAAACTGGTTTTGGGGTTTCCAAATGTTCCTTTGAAACGTAAAATTTGATAAACCTTCGCAATAGACAAGATAGAACTCCCTAGAAAGGGTAGCTAGGTTCCAATGCAATACCACAGATTCCTGTAGGAATGCCGGAATCCCTCTTAATCCTTATGTATCCGTTTTCTCCCCAATTGCTTCCCCATGAGTTTTTTACCAACCAATATTTCTCCCCATTTGCAACACCATAGCCTACAATAGTTACCGAATGGCTAAGTTTGGTGCCACAGTCTTGGGAGAGGATGCCACTAGAGTAGAATCTGAAGGCATCGCAGGAAGTATCAACTGTGACCGCGAGCGGTTGCTTCGACGCTGCCTTCAACATCTCCCTTTCATTGTTAGGCGGCAGTTCTGTATACCCAGAGATCTTGACCTGTGCTTGGGAAGCATGGTTTATGTCGCAGCCACTACCGCTCCAACCCTTGTACGGATATTGGCTTTCGCCGGTGATTCCTGTTTGCTTTATGTAGTCGTAGGCGATGGTCTGATGACCCCCTTTGCAGCCTGTGTTTAATCGCCCATTGATCCACTTGGTGTTACAGTCCACCAGCTGCTGCTCCGACAGGTTTATCAATTTGCCCGTCTTAATGTGGTGCATGCCTTCCACGGCTGCAATCGCTGCAAATGCCCAACAGCTTCCTGCCCAAAACAACAACAATGTCACATGTTACCACCCATGCCATTAGGGTTCAAAAATTGAGAGCTACCTAATATTCTTTATTGGGGATTTCGGGACTTGTCGAAGTGTGGTACATGGGCCCTCGCCTCGATCTTAACCCAAAATGTAGTGTTTTTTTTTCCCAGAATCAAACAGTATCAATTATGGAGTTTTGTCTATTGGAGTCACGGAATGAAGCCGAATCCCAAGTTTCTACAGATTAAGTTTATATCTTAAAATTATAACGTCTATGTTCATATATGGTTCATCTCAAATGTAGCACCCACTACTTACCACAACTATCTTGAAACTGGACAGGGGTGACGGCTCCCTTTTTCCTCCAATCCAAGCTTTGGGGTACTTCCTGCTGATCATCATCCGATTGCGTGATGTTTATCAATGGCCGCCCAGCTGCTCTCTTGCTAGCGTCTAAAGGTATGTATCCCCAGCCAGCGTTTTTATACTCCTCGTTGGTCAGGTCTGCCCACTGGTTGAGCGCAAGCTTGTATGGCAGGTTCTCATTGTTGGTTTTGTCCACGAACTCAGCATTCGTTTTGAAGATTTGAAAGCGTTCCTCTTCTGCATCACTGCTTGTAAAAACTCGGCCGTGCTTGGCCATCCATTGGTTGTACCTCAATCTCATGAACATGGTTTGATCTTCAATCTTCCGACCCTGGCCTGATAAGGCCAAAGCACTGAAGATGGACAGCAACATGATGGGAACCACCAATTGCCGAGGTGAAGCCATTGTTAATATGTGTGTATTATTATATGTATATATGTCTGTATTGGATGTTTGGGGTTACTCCAAGTAGATTGCCTAGCCAATTCCATGCAGAACAAAAGCGAAAACATAACTTAAATAATGCATGCAAAAGTAAAAACAAACGACATATCATATAACTACATTCCCTAATTCTTTGCATTCGCATTTAAATTGTGGAAATGAAGCACATGATGAAAATTTGAAGAAAAGACTATCAATTACATGTTCCTCATAAGCATTTTGCTTGCTTGAACGAACTAGCAAGATATATAGATATTGGTAAAACTGTAAATATTGAAATTTTTTCGAGCATCAAGCCCTTAAAATATTGGTTCTCCATGGGAGAACGACCATGAAAATTAAATAGGCTCTCAATCTTCGAGGTAAATTTGCAGCCACTATAACTTTCTCTTAGTAATAATTGTTCTCCGATTTTATCTCATCCATCACAAGATCAAGAGGTGCTAGGTAAATTAATCCTGAAATAGGATCTTCATATATATAGGAATTAAAAATAACATCATGTTGCTAATTGATAGCATTCACATTCAAATCAACGACATAAAAGCAATATGAAGAAAAATGTGACTGCAAATCAACCTGCTTCCTCTTGAACAGTATGCTTGCAAGAGGTATCCAAAAGTATCTACGGAAAACCTGGAGAATGTCGATCTATTGATTTGCTTTTCCATGAGATGAAGGTTGGAGTTTAAATAGGCTCTCAAAAAATTTTCCTTCGCCGAATTTGCAATTGCTATTAATTCATTACCATGAAAAATGACTTGGATTGCTTCTCCTCCACCAAAATAAAAGGATGCATGCTGTCAAACCCTGAAATAGAATCTTTATTGTTAACATGCACTAAAATTAGTATCTAGGAGTGCACTGGTGTCTATTTTAAGTAAACCACATACTCTCCTAGAGGAATATGGATTTATTGATACGTCAATCTTTAGAACCTCCTCATTTTCCCTATCATGCACAATATTTCTAATTTCAACATCTATAGTTTGATGATCCTTTTATTTTTGAAGGCGACTATAGCTAGATGCTTGAATATGCTTCATGCAAAAGCAAATTTTTTGGTTTATGATGGTTGCATATCCTTGAAAATTAACGCATTTTGTTGTAATGCAAACTAGGCAAAATCTCCCTTGCTAAGTGATGGATAGTATACAACTTATCCCATTAACACTGAGAAACCATGGGCTCGAATTGCAAAAAACATTTCTCTCGAAAGAAATTTGTACACTGTTTGTCGTTAGGGTTGCTAATTGAGCGAGCCAGCTCGTGAGCATTTAGCGTTCGGCTCGGCTTGACTCGACTCGAAACTCGACATTTAAATGCTCGACTCGAACTCGACTCGAACTCGAATCTTACGAGCCGAGCTTGAGCAAGGTCGTGTTCGACTCGACTCGACTCGGTTATAACTCGAAATCGCCTCGAAATCGCCTCGAACTCGACTCGTAGCTCGATTCGAACTCGACTCGATAAAATAATATAATAATATAGTTTTTATATTATATTATAATATAATATATATTATATATATATATATATGTAATATAATAACAAAGAAGCAAGATAGTTGAGATGGTAAGTATTCACCTTGATGACTTTAAGGTTGTGGGTTCAAACCACATTAGCCTCATTTTTTTTTTAAGTGAAGTACTTTTGACTTTTGAGCTGGTTAATCGAGCTGGTTTCGAGCTAACGAACGAGCTGGCGAACGAGCTCATAAAAATTAAGCAGTTTAAGTATATTCGAGCTCGAGTCGAGCTCGAACACATAAAAGATATTCGAGTCGAACTCGAGCATGTATGTTCAAAACTCGTTCGATCTCGAGTCGAGTTCGAACGAGTTTCGAACTATTCGAGCCGAGCTCGAACACATGTCGAGCTCGGCTCGCTCGCTCAATTAGCACCCCTATTTGTCGTAACGAACTTGAAGGTTTAGTGACAAAATTTCTGTTACTGAAGCCCATTTTCTTATAGTAAAAGGCTTATCACTTTCATGCACATAAATTCATGCAAACATCTGCACTTATTAACAAAATGAGAATCAAAACTCTTGCTAATTAAATACAATGGAAATTTTAAAAAATATGAATAGAGTGGTGGCAAAGATCATGATGTGGCTTGACAAATGTGGCAACGATAACATAAAGACGGTCAAAACGTCATCACGCTTGATTCCTCCATCGTTGCCTTCTTCTCCAAGTCCAGCTACTCTGGTTCCCAAGCGTTTGATGCTGCTCCTTCATTGATGCATAGTTTTAAAACTTTCTTTTGATTCTAAAAATTCTTTGAGCTGATTCAACTCCATAGCTTGTCAAGTCAAATTTCACTAATGACTTCATAATGATTAATTTAATAATTAACTCCCCAAATCATGTCATGAAATGTAGCATGCATATTGTTTTTCTTTAAGATTATTTAAATTGATATTTTTAAATAATATAAATCACATATTTATCACTTTCAAGTATAAAAAGAGTAATTTTTTTAATAATTTTATATTTTTTATAATTATAAATTTATTATAAATAATTACGAGTTGACTAAGAGTTAACTCAGAGTGGACTCCACTCTATGTTAAGTCCAAGCTTCAAGTTTTTAAACTATGCTTTGATGTACGCAGCAGTTTCGGGATAGGTGGGCATGACATGACATAATCTGTTTCTTCGGTAAAATAATAACATCACCATTCCCATTTGTTTCCGTCCTTCCCACCGTCTCATGTCTACTTTGCCATGTCGAGCCATTGCCCTTCTTAATGATAGCCTTAATACTTCTACCTTTCAATTTCATTGATTATATATAATGATATATGCGCATACTCTATTTGCATCTCAACAGCTTAATAGAAGCTCTAGAGCTGTTTGGATAGAGCCCATAAGGCATTGTTTTAATATAGCCCGCGCAAGACATAACATCTTTTGTATTTTATATTTAAATATTATTGTTAATTAGGGAATCAACAAAATGATGTTAGATTAATCATGCTGAAAAATGATGCTAGCTTTAGGGTTTGTTTGGTTGTAATAACATCACATAAAAGAAATTTAAATCTGGAGATTAAAGTTTTTTTATGTTTGGTTGTCTAAAATTTTAGTTAAAGGAAATTTATTTTCATTCAGAAAAATAATTTGCTAGGAGGTTTTATAATCAATGTTGGTTGTATGACCAATGAGTAAGTAGGGAATCGTAAATAAGCGGACTCATTTATTCTTAAAATAATAAAAATGCCACGAAGACATTTAATGGTTGGGTAATTTGCTAGAAGTTAATTGGGCCTTACAATCATATTGGTTGTAAGGTATTACAACATATTACCTTACAGTCAAATCAAGCCTGGGTAAAAATTTAATAAAGTAACTTTTTCTTGTGAAAAATAAAAGAAATTGGGGGAAATTTTTAGAGGCTCATTTGGGAAAGAAATATTTTATTTTTATTTTATTTTCCTACTATCCAAACATGTAAATAAAATCTTTAAATTTTCATAGATTTCATTTTATTGCATTTCCATTTCCTATAAAATTATTTTTTCAATCATACTATTTTTGTGCCAGCCAAACAGACCTAAGAGAAAATTATTGGATTACATGAAAAAATAAATGAAAATGGGAAAGGCAAGAAATAGAAAAATCCATCATGTAATATCCTAATTTAGTCCCACATTAACACCTTTCAGAATAAGATCAAGTATATTGTGGGGATTGATGTGCCTTCTTAACTAACTTTTCAAGGGGCTCCTACCTAAACCTACTATATAAGTATATGCGAATTTTTACAATTTTTACGAATATGAGAGTGAGCTGTATGAGTATATATGAATTATACTAATACTCATTTTCACCGTAAAGTAGTGCAATGTGTAAGTAGGGAACTACAAATGTGTAAAGAGTATGACCTAAGTGCACTTAGGTCATACTCTTTACACATCCTTAATTAAAAGTGACACTTGTCAAAAAAATATAATATAATGTATAATATATTTATCTTAAATATATTATATTTATATGAAATTAACCAAAGAAGATTTGATCAAATATATTTATCTTGAAATATGGTTATCTTAAATTAACCAATCAAAATTAGACATTTGCTTATATGTGGTTAAACTTACACTTGTCAAAAATCATTCTCTTATTCTATATAGCATAGACATAGATATAGAAGATATTTATAAATTTGCACAATAAAAAAATAGTGTTTCTTCAAATTTTAAAAAACTAAGCAAGATATCCCACTATGTGTTATTTATGTAACATATAAATGTTAATTTTATAGATAAACTCATGTTGAAAAATAAGATAGAGTATAATAATGTAATATCTTTGATGTTGATTTTAATTTCTTGTTCTTTAAAGATAAATGCCAATTGAATGAGAAGATAAACTTTAATAATTTGAGTTTTTTTATTTATGTTATAATTTGATTGACTAAATTTTCTATTTTTAATTACAGACCAGTATTGAGTATTGAGTTCCTCTTTTATTAATAAGACTAGATAGCATGGGGAAAAGTTGTGCCTTTCTCCACGTCTTTTTCACACCAATTGTTTTCGAATGGGAATAAAATTTAAAAATTTTTCTATATTTAAAATTTTTAAAAGTAGGTTTGTGTTAATTTTCAAACTTTTCTCGACACTAAAAAACCATGGAGAAACATCTCTCCACACTACTTTTTTTCCACATTTTAAGATAAAAGAACATTTTTTGGAGCAGAGAAAAGTTAGAAAATCAACACATGTTCACCTTCAAATATTTCCAAATATGGGAAAAAATTGATGTGGAGATAAAAACGCGGAGATTTTTTTTTAGTGTAATCATACAAAAATACGTACATTTTTTATAAATGCTATAAGAGTAAAATACATCCGTTACATAAAATATAGTGCCAATTTAATTTTATGTACATTTTCCTCTCCTGTGATTCATCTTATTATATATACAAATCAATTCCATAAACGATATTTTCATCCAAGTACACATTTTGTTTCTGTACACTAATATATACAAAATCATTCTAAATGGTTGCTGAGAAGAAAGAATCTGAAAACCTTCTCAATGCTGAAGATAGAACTCGCTCAATTAATCACAGGGAAGGAAGCAGCCATTGCAATACCACACATTCCCGTAGGAATACCAGATTCCCTCCTTAACCTTATGAACCCATTTTCGCCCCAACCGCTACTCCAGGAGTTCTTTGCCAACCAATACTTCATCCCATTCTCGGTTCCATAGCCTACAAGGGTTATTGCATGGTCGAGTTTGGTGCCGCAGTTTGTGGTGAGGACACCACTTGCGTAGAATCGAAAAGCGTCGCAGGTAGAATCGACTGCGACTGTGACGGGTTGGCTTGCCACCGCTTTCAACAGCTCATTCTCGTTGTTTTGCCCGCACAATTTAAAACCCGGAGATCTTGGCCTGTGCGTGGGAAGCTTGTTTATTGTTGCATGCGCCACCGGGGTTCCACCCCTTGTATGGATATTGGCTTTCGCTTGTGATTCCACCATTTTGGTATATGCAGTCGTAAGCGGTCGTCATGTGCCACCTCGGCAGCCGTTGTTGTGCATGGTGTTACAGCCACCAGCTGCTGCTCCGACAGGTTGATCAGCTTGCCTGTCTTTATCTTGTGAGCGCCTTCCACGGCCGCGAGTGCTGCAAATGCCCAACAACATCCTGCCCAGAACCATGGCATTAGGTAAGTATTAAGTTTTATCCATGGAGGTTTACTCGGGAGGCAATGAAATAGAGTCGACCCAAGAAATTTGAGGCTAAATTAACGAAATTTTAAAACTCTAGTAACTATATTTATGGTTTATCTCTAATGCAGCTAGTAATAATTACCACAACTGCCTTGAGCCTGGGCAGAGGTGACGGCTCCCTTTGCCTCCAATCCACTTCTTGGGGTACTGCCTGCAAATCAATATCCGACTGCACCGTGTTGATCAATGACAATCCAGCTGCTCTGTTGCTAGTGTTAAAATATCCGGAGGGAGTGCTCTTATACTCCTCGTTGGTCAGGTCCGCCCACTGGTTGAGAGCAAGCTTATAAGGCAGATTCTCATTGTTAGCCTTCTCCACAAGCTCAGCATTCGTTTTGAAGATTTCAAAGCGCTCCTCTTCTGCGGCATTGTCTGTAAAAACTCGGTTGTGCGTGGCCATCCACTGCTTGTACCTATGTCTCATGGACATGGTTTGATCTTCAACCTTCCTTGCCTGGCCTGATGAAGCTAAAGCACCCAAGATGGATAGCACCACGATAAAAGCCACCGATTGCCGAGTTGAAGCCATTGTGCAGATATTTAACTGTATTATATGCACGTATCTGTCTATTGAATTTGCTGGACAACTCCAAATAGATCACCTAGCCTTTGCCATGTCGAAATTAGTGTAATGCACAGAGTATTTAGTCGAACTTTATATCACAAACGTTACTAGTTTTTTGATTGAATACACATTCAAATTGAGGGCATATAACCCATGTTGAAAAACTAAAAATTAAGGAACTATAAACATGGTGCTCATAATCATTTTGCTTACATGAAGGAGCGGACAAGATAAATGGTAAACCTGGAGAATGTTGAAAATTCTTCAAGCTTTGGGCACTTGAATTGCATCCTCCATGGGAGAACCTTGGAGTTTATATAGACTCTCACAACAATAGACTAACAATAACTTTGATTTGATCAAATCCACCGCAAGAATAGGTTGCTATTTAAATCCTGAAATAGGATCTTCATATGAACTAAAAATAATACAGTTTGATACTAATTTAGCAGTTTTTGGGCTTTGTACGGCTTACGTAAAACAAGAATCCATGTTATGCATATGTAAGAGTTCCATCTTTGCATTATCAGGGCTCTTGAAGAAACAAATGTATGGTTGATGAAGGTTGTAACTATATGCCACACTTGTAAAAGATGATACCAATATTAGTATTGTAAATATAGGAATTTTTATATAGAGGGTCACAAGTATCGATTTGTGTGATAGATCATAAATTTTTTAGACATAAATGGACAATGAATGGTTAAGAAGGCATCCTCTCGCATATTCTCACCTTAAATCAAGTAAGGATACAAATTACATATAATTGTGGATGAGATTTAATGTATTTAGGAGACGAGACTTATCTTGTAATATAATTTTAAAAAGAAAAATACTTGTACTTATACAAAGTAGGATTGGCTACAAAATTTCATATTATTATTGGATTTTGGACACACACACACACACACACACACACACACACACACACACACACACACACACTATATATATATATATATATATATATATATATATATATATATGCATCTATAATTGTATCATGTGTTGTTATTTAAAATTTGACTTAATTAAATTTATCTATTAAAGTTAAAGTTAATGGGCCATTAATATAGGTATGGATTCATATATGCAGATACTTTTTTTGTAATTTCTTTTTTATGATGGATTAAATTAAAATTATGAAAAATAAGGTTATAAATAGGGGTTATGGTTCCCAAATTTATAGGTAGTTTTTTGTTCTGACATCATATCATCTAAAAACTTTGGTCTTGAAGACTAGTACTGAATTTAAAAGATCAAAATCCGAAAGAAGTAAAAAATCATTTTACTTTTATGGATTCAGGTATGTTTCCGTTGTCAAATTTTATTTTCTTGATGATTTAATTTGAAAAAAATAAGGTTTTATGCTGATAGTTTTATCATCTATATAAATTGGTTAAACTAAAATTTTGTTTTTAAGTTTTAAATTCGACAAGTGGTATCAGAACAACTTCATATTAGATCATTGAGGATTAATTTGATTTGTGTTTAATTTTGGATCAATATTTAGAAAAGATATATCCTTAAATAAAATCTCGTTAGAACGTTCCAGTTTCATATCACATCTAGATTTAAGGTTTCAGGATCCCAAAATAATACTAGTTTGTAAAATGGAATAAATTGAGATAGTCTTCAACCTATTTGGAGTTTTCGAAAATTCAATACTCGGTATTTTCATTTTCACAAATTGGATTAAAGGAAAATACAAGAAATTTGCATATGAGATATTTATTCCTAAATCAAGTCCTCTTTTGGTCAAATATCATGTGAGGAAAAAAGTTACAAAAGGTTATAATTTCAGAAATTTCTAAATAAAGATACTTTTGTAACCTTTTTCAGTTTTATGTTATTTTGGATTATTAAATTCAAATTTTGGTTATGTTATAATTAATATTTTAGAATTTATTAATGACTAAATTAAGCTACCAAAGTAGCCTCATTTGTAAAAATTAATTTATATTTAATATTAAGACAGTTATGGGTATTTGATTTATGTAAATATTAATCTGCACAAAAGAAGGTTAATATTTGACAGACTTACATATTTATTTACGGTAATAAATATGGGTAATTATTAAGATTCGATGTGAATAATAAATCAGCCCAAAGGAAGGTTTATTATTTGACAAGATTTATTATCCATATTTGATTACTGAACTAAAAGTACTACTTACAAATTAATATTTCTACCCAAAGACTAAATATTAATGTTGAGCTAGGTATTTTGTTAATGGGATTAACCATAGTTTTAATTATTAATCTTATTATGTGCATGTTATTTTGTTCTATTTTCAGTTAATCAATCTGCTTCTATGATTTCTGCCGACATCAATTCAGTTCCAATGCTTAAAGATAATTTTTCTTAAAAGTTCCTATTGTTTCACATGCTAACTGTAATTACTCACATAAGTGTGTCAATGTAGGGTTGTCTGAGTTGTTGAAAGCCAAATGATGCTGAAAGATTAATCTATGTAGGCGATGGCAAATTAGTTGTAGCTGAGACAATAGGGATTTTTAGATTAGTATTAAAGACAAGATATTATTTAGATTTGAAAGATACATATGTAGTACCATCTTTTAGAGGGAATTTATTTTCTATTTCTATATTGGACAAATCTGGCTACTCTTGTTTAGTTAGAAATAATAAGTTTAGTATTTTTCTAAATTCAAATATTGTGGGTACTGGTCCTTGTCTTTATATGATAATATATATTTACTTGATACTATTTTATCTTTTAATGAAACTTTACATGTGGGTTTAAGTGGTATGAAAAGAAAATTAACTAATGAGAATTCTGCTTTACTGTGGCACAAGTGTTTGTGATACATTTCAAAACAAAGAATTGAACGGCTTATGTCAGATAAAATTCTTGATTCTCTTAATTTATCATATTTTCAAGTCAAGTGAGTACATTAAGGGAAAACAAACAAATATCAGGAAACTAGGTTCAAATAGATCTTCAAGCGTCATAGAACTAATATAAACGAACATTTATGGGCCATTTTCTATGGCTTCTTGGACTAGTCAACAATATCGTATTATGTTTATAGACGATTATTCTCGTTATGGTTACCTTTGTCTCATTCATGAGAAGTCTCATGCATTGGGCATGTTTAAGGCATATAAGGCTAAAATTAAAAACCAACTTGACAAAACTATTAAGGCTATCAGATCTGATCGTGGTGGTGAATACTATAGTAGATATGATGGATCTGGTGTATAATGACCATGACTGTGAGATCCCTCAACTTAGTCCCACATCTAATACCTATTGGGAGAAGATCTTATTTATTAGTGGGAATGGACTATAGATCTTTAAATTGGGTTAACTATTTTAAAGAAACGACTTAGGCCTATTACGTTGTACTTTCGGCCGAGACGTTACAAATGGTATCAGAGCTACCTGGTTACATGTTAGATGGTGGGCTGAACTAGGGACGTTGGCTAGGCTACCAATCACGAGCCAAAATAAGGTCATGGCATGGGGTTAGCAACAGGCCAAGGGTAGGAATTTTGGGGACAAAATCTCCTAACGTGGGTGGATTGTGAGTTCCCTCAACTTAGTCCCACATCTATTACCTACTGGGAGAAGATCCTGTTTATAAGTGGGAATGGACTATACATCTTTAACTCACACTGTTTATAAGTGGGAATGGACTATACATCTTTAACTCACATTACACTTTGGGCCGGGACATTATAAGGACCATTTACCAAATTCCTAGAAGTGTAGAATCATCCCACAATACACAATGTCAGGTACTCCTAGTGTCATGTGGTTAATTAAGGGCCAAAATTTTCACCATAAAACCAGTCCCGTGCGGTGTATTGCCCTACGAGGAACACCAGCCTACTACTGTCCTGCAGCCCAAATACCACTATTTGCAGCGACATGCAAAAAGTCTCACCTGCGAACACGAGCACACCCAACCTCGATACCCCGCCCAACTGCTAGCAATGCTGGTATCAGTATTCGGCTACCAGTTATCATGTCACAACAAGCACACAAACCCACCAAGCGATAGTGTATTACTCCCCAAATACCGATCACCCAACCTTGGTACAAACCAGATCTTAGAATCGCAAATCCAACCCTTGGTCCCAAATTCGGACGTCAATACCACAATATTATGAGAACTCCACCCAACCTTTATTTCAACTCTGTGAACAAAGGAAATATAATTAATCGCTCACCAGACTACTTGTAAGTCATGGACATGCACCCCAATGACCTTGCCTCTCTACCCTCGCTTGAGAGACCATAAGAACAATGGTTATCATGTCACAACAAGCACACAAACCCACCAAGCGATAGTGTATTACGCCCCAAATACCGATCACCCAACCTTGGTACAAACCAGATCTTAGAATCGCAAATCCAACCCTTGGTCCCAAATTTGACGTCAATACCACAATATTACGAGAACTCCACCCAACCTTTATTTCAACTCTGTGAACAAAGGAAATATAATTAATCGCTCACCAGACTACTTGTAAGTCATGGACATGCACCCCAATGACCTTGCCTCTCTACCCTCGCTTGAGAGACCATAAGAACAATGAGCCTCTCTTCTCAAACTAGTCCTCACACACAACCCCAAGTCGATCCCCCTAGACCGACCTGTTTTACATGTAAATCTCTCAACTAGAAAGCAAGTAGGTTGTGGAACAACAATGATGCGTTCTCTCAACTAGAAAGCAAGTAGGTTGTGGAACAACAATGATGCGTACCTGATCGTAAAGGCAGACTTCGACTACATTGGCAGTCGCCCTCCTTGTAGTTCCAATCTGAACACCACGAATTGGCTGCAGAAACTACAAGTCGTCTCCTTGCACGATCCAGGCTTCTATCCTCCACAAAGAGCCCACACAATCTTCTCGTCATTGTTCATCTTCTACACAAGGGTCATACTCCTTATATAGAACTCCCAACAACGTTTGTTACAACTATAAAGATCCTAGACAGATCACGCAAAGCATGACTTGGCATGTTTATCTACACGCCAGCATCCTTATCTCTAAGGATTACGTGATTATCCCCTTAGAGTTTGTTGCAACCAACAACTAACTACCAAAGATCTCCTGAATATATCACACAATCCATGACCTATCACGTTACATTTATCCACATGCCAGGATCCTTATCTCCAAAGATTGCAAGAATATCCCCTTTGAGTTAGTTGCCACTAATTATCCATCATTGGCTAATGAAAGATCACGATCTTCTCCAAGATCTCTTCCATCTCTATTGGCAATTCCTGGATCAAACAAACTCCTTTGGTGCACATCGGCTGCATGGTCAAACCCTGTTGGTATGACCCCAGCCCACTCTTGGACAACCTCAACTACCGGCATTCCAACCCTATGCGCATCCCATTACTGCACCCTTATGCACTGCTGATGCTCGCAGGCACTGCCCGGCAACCTCGACCAACATGTTAGGATGCCAATATTCGGCTCGCTACTTGGCAGGGCATTGCTCACTGCACGTACCGCTCTAATGCTAGATAGCGCTCATACCTGAGTACCGCCCCAATTCTCGACACGCCCGCAATTGGGTACCACTCCAATTCTCAACACTGCTCGTAACTGGATACTACAATTCTCGGCATGCTCGGTCACGGGACATCGGCACGCTCGGTACTTCCAACCTCGCACTACCGATGCTCGTCACACACTTGCTCGCCAATGCTCAGCACCCGGCATCGGTACGCTCGATCACCTACTTGTGACCTGGCTCCTCCAATGCTCAATACTGCTCATTCGTAGCTGCTGGTCACGCTGCTACTCAGAACTCGCCATCTCAAGGTTTACAGTGCCATGCAATGCTATGCCTGGTACTCCTTACTGAGCCATATGCTCCGCTACATGCTGTCCACTACCGATCACCGACACACCATGCACTACAGTTCAATCCTTGCCTATAACTGTAACACAGGTTAGTACTTGGCAAGTTGTTTCACCACCCGAATAGCACCGACTATTTGTCTTGGACGTGGGATGACTAGATACAATTACCAAACCCTAGCTCCCTGGGTGTCCCACGGGCTATACCCGTAACTTTTGTCATGGGGTTAATTAAGGGCCTAATTTTTCACCATAAAACTAGTCCCATGTGGCATATACCCCTCCTGGGAACACCAGCCTACTACTATCCCGCAACCCAAATACCACTATTTGCAGCGGCAAGCCGAAAGTCTCACCTGCAAACATGAGCACACCCAACCTCGATACCCTGCCCAACTGCTAGCGATGCTGGCATCGGTAGTCAGCTAGTGATGATGGAATCATCCCACATTACACAATGTTAGGTACTCCTAGCATGAATGGTGTTGCTGAGAGACAAAACCAAACATTAAAAGACATGGTGGGAAATATGATTGCTTATTCTACTTTACCTGATTCACTCTAGGGTGAGGCCCTAAAGACAGCAGGATATCTTCTTAATAGAGTATTGACAAAGGCAACAGTTAAGACCCCTTATGAATTATAGATTGGAAAATAGCCCGGTATTAAGCATTTATGCATTCAGGGTTGTCCAGTTGAGGCAAGGCCTTATAGGCCAAATGAATGGAAACTAGACTCAAAACTAGTTAGCAACTATTTTGTTGGATACTCTAAAAAGTCTAGAAGGTATAAGTTTTATGATCCCACAAAAAGGACATTCTTTGAGAAGGGAAATGCCAGTTCTTTGAGGATGTTAAGTTTGGAGGGGAACATGAAGTTAGAGACTTTGTCTTTGAAGAAGAATCTATTTCTCTTCCCATGATTATTCTTGACAACAATTAGGATCATATTCCTGATGTCATTCAAGAAACAATACCAGAATTATAAGACAATGTCAAAAAACTCCCTAATCACAATCATCAAGTTATACCTAAAGAGGAAAGTCAATAGCCTCAAGAGCAAATGCCATTGAGGAGATCCACAAGAGAAATGAGAAATGCAATTCCAAATGATTATATCATCTTTCTCCAAGAATATGAGGATAACATTGGAATGATGAATGATGACCCAATCAACTTTCATCAAGCCATGAAGAGTTCTAATTTTCAAAAGTGGATTGATGCCATGAATGAAGAGATGAAATCCATAAAAGCTAATGACGTTTGGGATCTGTTCCATTGCCCAAATGTACAAAACTTATTGATTATAAATGGATATTTAAAAGCAAGAAGGATTCGAAAGGTGATGTAGAAAGATATAAGACTCATCTAGTTGTGATGGGCTTTACTCAAAGGAAGGCATCGATTATAATGAGACTTTCTCTCCAGTTTCGTTGAAGGATGCATTCAAAATAATTATTGCATTAGTGGCACATTTTAATCTTGAGTTACATCAGATAGATGTAAATAGTGTGTTTCTAAATGTTAACATTGATGAAACAATTTATATGGTGCAACCAGAAAATTTTGTACCTGGAGGTACAAAACTTATGGTTTGCAAATTAAAGAAATTCTTCTATGGAATCAAGCAGGCTTCTCATATTGGTATTACAAATTTCATCAAGTTATTATCTCATTCGGTTTTGAGATTAATGTAATTGATGATTGTATATACCATAAGTTTAGTGGGAGTAAGTATATTTTTCTAGTTTTATATGTTGATGATATATCGCTTGCCAGCAATGATATAGGTTTTTTTGCACGAAACCAAGAGATTTTTACAAAAGAAATTTGAAATGAAAGATCTTGGAAATGCATCTTTTGTATTAGGAATTCAAATACATCGGGATCGCTCTCGTTCTATACTCGGATTATCACAAAAGACCTATATAGAAAAAGTGCTTAAGAGATTTGGCATGCAAGGTTGTAAAGCAAGAGATACCCCTGTTTCTAAAGGAAACAAATTCAGTCTCAATCAGCTCCCTAAAAATGACATAGAAGGAAAGGAAATGTAAAAGATTCCATATGCTTCAGTACTGGGAAGTCTTATGTATGCTCAAGTATGTATGCATCCAGATATTAAGTATATTATTGGAATGTTGAACAGATATTTAAGTAATCCTGGATTGAATCTTTGGAAATCAGCCAAAAGAGTGATAAGGTACCTTCAGAGAATAAAACATTGCATGCTTGATATTCTGATTTCAATTTTGCTAGATGTCATGATAGTCGTCAATCGACTTCTGGCTATGTCTATCTGCTTGCTAGAGGAGCTATTTCTTTGAGAAGTGCTAAACAGACACTCATAGCTTCTTCCACCATTGTAGTTAAATTCATGGCTTGTTATGCGGCTTCCAATCATGGAATATAGTTGTAGAATTTTATCACAAGGCTGTGCATTATTGATAATATTGAAAGACTACTTAAGTTATTTTGTGACAATCAGTCTGCAGTGTAATATTCAAACAACAATAGGAGCTCGTATAAATCAAAACATATAGAGATCAAGTTCCTTGTTGTAAAAGAAAGAGTTCGGAGTGGTAAAGTTTCTATAGAACATATTGAGACAAACTCCATAGTTGCGGATCCGCTTACTAAAAGTTTACCGCCTAAGGTCTTTCATGAGCACGTTGCTCATTTGGGTGTTGTACTATTTAATGATATGTTACTTTAGTGGGAGTTTGTTTTGTATGTGAATTGTAGTATTTTGTTTATGTTTCACTCTGTTTTAGTAATCTTATAAAGTTGGACCAGTTGAACAGAGGCATGTTTAGATCAAATTACAAGTAATTTTCTTGTTAGACATACATACTTGATCTATGTCATTTAATTATGTTGATGTATGTGACCATGAATTAGTTTAGTTATGATAAATGTAACAAAAAGCGACTCGATCCTATATTAACATTAATTAATGGACGAGATTTTATTTTAAAATAATAGCTAGGTTACTTTGGAGCTCATAAGGTTATATACAATTACCTTTGCATATATAGTCCAAGTTGGAGATTGTTGATTTTGGATATACATGCATCTATAATTATATCATATGTTGTTATTTAATGCTTGGCCTAAATTAAATTGATCTATTAAAGTTAAGGTTAATAAGCCATTAATATAGGTATGGATTTATATGTTTAGATACCTTTTTTGTAATTTATCTTCTATGATGGGTTGAATTAAAATTATGAAAAATAAGGTTATAAATAAGGGGTTATGACCCCCAAATAAGGGATTTTCATCAAACGCTATCAAAAGATGTGAGACACTAGAAGAAAATCGCTCATCGGCGACATGAGATTTTTGACTGTAAAATCGATCCCAACTTAAGCGACTACCTCAAAAGGAATACTTTTTACGATTGCCTTACAACTGCAAAATATATCTATGGTAACCAGTTAGCGACCAAATTAGTCACCAAAACTTTGTAACTTTGTTTTGCAGTCGCTAATTATGGCCATAAAGTGATCAACGCCCTTTGCGACTGCTCTTTCCAGTCGCATATCGGCCACTTAGTTTCATTGCAAAACTTAAAAATTTGAAAATGAATTTTTCACTGTGTATGTATATATTATTTTAGTTGGCAGTTGAGTGGTTCCAGCTTATGTTTTTTAGATCAACTTCCATGAAATTTCTACGAGAGTAATTAAATGATTAAGTTTATTAATTTTTAACATAGTACTTCGGTCTCCCACTAGACCAAAAAATGGGATGTTACGGGTGGTATCAATGTAATATTCCTCCCAAAAGTTATGTTAGTCTCAATGTAATATTCCTCCCAAAAGTTATCTTAGTCTCACATCAAATACCTACCGAGGTACGATCTAATATATTCGACAATTGAGTGATATTTCCCATTATGATTTTAATATATTTTCGAGGACAAAAAATTTTATGCCGGGGAAATTGTAAAACCCCAAAAATAACTCGGTTATTTTCTATCAAAATGAAGCTTAAATCTTATTAAATTAATATAATTTAATAATATTTATAGATTCTTTTAAATAAACTTTATATATTTACTTTTTGTATTTCATTATTATGAAGTGTGTAAGCATTATCTATTACCTTTTCGTAACTCATTATTATATAGTGTGTCCGTATTTATGACTTATTTATTATGACCTTTCACTACTTACTTTTTCATTTTCACACATCAATATATGTCTATATAAGTATATCCTTCTCAACACAAAAGGGGGGCAATTATGGGGTGAAACAACACCTTTGTTAAGTTTTTCAACATAGCTATTGGTTTCGAACTTTGTCGGAATTTGTCATTAAAGTTGGTTGTACATCGACATACCAATGTGTCAACGTTACTTTAAAGGGCATATTTTCTTATATTAAGTTGTTACTAGATTTCTATTTTGATTGAGTGGCCATGGGTACTATGTTGGCCCATACAACAACACTTATATGTATGTGTATGTGTGATTCTCTTTATTAATAAATTTCTAGTTTGATTTTGGGGTCATAGCTTACCATGTTGGCCCATACACTAACACTTATATATATGTGTGTGTGCTTTTTTTATGATCCTACTAGAAATAAGTTATGATGCAAGCATGTTACAATTGACTAGATTCCAGTACATGTTTACGGTTATGTGTGATTCAAGCATGTTACTGTCGACTAGATTCTGGTACATGTTTATTGTTATGGATGATGCGAGTAAGTTACCGTTGACTCGATTCCAGTACATGTTTATGGTTATGTATGGAACGGGCATGTTACTGTCAATTAAATTTTGCTACATGTGTAAGGTTATGTATGATTCAAGCATGTTACCATGTACTAGATTTTATACATGTTTATGGTTATCTATGATACAGGCATGTTACCATCGACTAGATTCCGGTACATATTTATAGTTATGTATGATACATGCATGTTACCATTGACTAGATTTTGTACAAATGTATGGTTATGTACGATGCTTACATGTCCTTTTTGTATGATCCTACTTACAGTAAGTTATGATTCGACCATCTTACCATCGACTATATTATGCTACATGTTTATGATTATGCGTGATGCGAGCATCTTACCATCAACTAGATTCTGGTACATTTGTATTGTTATGAATGGTACAGGCATGTTGTCGTCAAGATTTTGGTACATGTGTAGGGTTATTTATAATACAGACATGTTACCATCCACTAGATTCTGGTACATGTAAATTGATATGTACGATACATGCATGTTATCATCAACTAGATTTTAGTACATGCATAGGTTATGTTTGATATGGGCATATTACTGTTGATTAGATTCCGATATATGTATATGGTAATGTATGATGCAGACATCTTACTGTCGACTAGATGTCAATTCATGTACGTAGTTATGTATGATGCAGGCATGCTACCATCGACTAAATTTCGGTACATGTATATGTTTATGACATGTATGTTCTGTTGAGTTGTCCGGACTGCACATGGTGCCATCGGGATGTTACATACTAAGAGCGTATAGAGTCGACATATAGAACGGATCCCTTTAGGTAGTCATTGGTCGTCAACCCTATGGCATTCTAAAATGCAATTGGAGAGCTAAATAAGGTTCAGTATTATGGATTGGGATATGCATTAATGGCACTATGCCACCCTCTTCCCAAGTCACGTGGATCCACTTCTCATCACATCGATGATGTTGGGTCTAATAATAGTACAATGAGCCAAATTCTTCAACCTAATGAGTCTTTACTCCATTGGCTAGAGGATTTAGTGACCCACAAGCATGATAGACAGGTAGAGATCACGAGGATGAAGCAGGAGATGAGGGCGGAGGTTGGGCCCAGGGACTACCAGCATACCCAATTTCTTGACCAGAGAGACCTGTGACTATCGGTAGAGGCTCAAACTAAAGATGACTAACTTCTCTAGTCAATTACTACTGGTTTGGATGCTTTGATGCTTTATTATGTAGTGACCATATGTAGAGAACATCGTTGCAGCCCTGGTGATTATGACCCTAACATACCACCTTGTGATCCTACCTCCCCTCCCTTCATATAGATATAAGGTTTTCTTTATATTAGACGTTTGATATATATTTTATGCATGACATTCAATATTTTATTGTATTTTTTATTTAACTTCTATTTTATATATATATATATATATATATATATATATAATAATATACATACATATATATGTGTGTGTGTGTCTTTTGTTATTCAACCAGTTATTTTCAAATAAAAAATAACAATTATTTTCAATATTTTCAGGTTATTTTCAAACGGGATTGAAACCAATTTGCGTCTGATTTGCGACCAGCATCTCGTCGTAAATATTTGCCGACCAGAAAGAAACCAGTTGGGAAATGATTACAAATAATTTACAACCAGCTTTGTGACCGCTAGCCTAGTCACTAACTTAGAAACTGAAATGAAATAATTTTCTTTCTAGTCACAAATTTTATCAGCAACCCTATCTACCAAGACTAAAAATTTTAAAAATATAAATTCTTAATTAAATATATGAACCGAATTCTTAATTTTTTTCTGTACTCGTAGCTCTAATTAATTTGTAAGGACCTATAAATTTTGATTTCTATTTAAAGGCCTTATTATGTTTGAATTTGAGATTGTTTATTTATATTATTAGTTCTTGGCACATATACAAATTCATAATTAAATATACTGGCCAAAAAATCTTAAAATCAGCCAAGAAATCGCTCAAGCACATATCAATAAACCAATGCCAAAAAATCTACTATACTCGAATCCATCAGCCCCCTTACATTCCTTGTGTTTTTTTTCTCATCGTGTTTTAACCTCTTTTGTGTTGTAGTTGGTTATTGTCTCATGAAATACTTATGTATGCCATCAATACTTATTTAATTTAATATTTTATTATTATTACTTATTGTTAGAAAATTTTAGAAATAAAATTCTACTTCAATTAAGAATTTTTTTAAAAATGTTAATATTTAACTGTATATTAATGATCATATTACTAGAATTAAAAGTGGATTAATAATATATATACTTAATTTAAGATATCTATCGATTTATCATTATTATTTATTGTTAGGAAAAACATAGAGCATAATTTTATCCAAATCATTAAAATTGTACTTAAATTAAATTTTTTACTTGAATTATAATACTTTCTCAATTAAGATTACTACTTTTTATAAAATTAAAATTACTTTTAATATTTGTAAATGTATCTATTTTATTAAAATTAAATGAATATTCATTATTTTATTCAAAAATAATAAGCTAAAATATTTTTTTCTAATTTTATATGTGTGTTTGAATGTGTCTGTCTGTGTATGACCATCATCACCGCATCATCATCATTATTACTATTATTAAGTTTCAAATGTACCACCCACATATGTACTGCAGGTTTTTGGCTAGTTATCAATAAATTATTGTGGTTCTAAACAAGACAAATGTACCGTGCTTGATGTTGAATTGAACTAATAATTGATAATATTATCTTAAATAAAAAACCAACTAAAACTAGGAGGTATAATTAATATGAAAATTAAAATAATGGATACAAAATGACAAAATTTTAAATAAAGGCATAATTAAAAAGATTTTATTATCCAATATATGAAAGAAACATTTGTTTTTAAATAGAGCTTCCACAACTTTCTCACCGTGGGGTTCATATATTATCAACTTGCCACTTGTCTTAAAATTATTAAAATTTTATACCTTCTTATTAAGAAAGTACAAAGTAAATATTTCTTTATGTTTAACATTGTTTATTAAAAATTTAAATAAATTTATGATTTTAACCTTCTATTACAAATATTAATTAAATATTATATAATTTTCAAATATTCTTATTAGGAATATTTTAATTAATCTAATCTAACTATTTTTAAATAGAGCTTCCACAACTTTCTCACCGTGGGGTTCACATATTATCAACTTGCCACGTGTCTTAAAATTATTAAAATTTTATACCTTCTTATTAAGAAAGTACAAAGTAAATATTTCTTTAAGTTTAACATTGTTTATTAAAAATTTAAATAAATTTATGATTTTAACCTTCTTATTACAAATATTAATTAAATATTATATAACTTTCAAATATTCTTATTAGGAATATTTTAATTAATCTAATTCAACTATTATTAGATTTTGAAAATTTTATTTATATCATTGGCACGTAAACAATAGAAAATTTTTAATTGATTTATGTGCATAAATAATTATTAAAAATAGGTAAGAATCTTAAAAGTTAAACCAATTTAAGATATCTAATTCGATTCAAACCTAATTTAATATTTCTTCCAATAACTAAAAATAATTAAAAAATTTTAAATTAAAACTAAAAATTTATATTTAATAAAAATTAAGCAACTTATACCAAAGCATAGGATTTTTTTGGCTCGTATTGTGTTTTAGTCTTTCATGTATTGTAGTTTATTCTAGCTTGACAAAAATCATAATTAGGGCTCATTAATACCGATTCAATTTAAAATTTTATTCTATTATTATTTATTATCACAAAAGAGTTGGAGTATAATTTTTCAAATGTAGATATTCATAAAAAATTAATAAATTTCAATATATTTATATTACATTACTTGAATTAAGTTTAATACTTGATAATACATACTTAATTTAGAATTTCCACATAAGTAATGGTTTTTATTATTTATTTACTTATTAATTATTATTTATTATGAAAAAACTGCACAAATCTATTTAAATTAAAAATAAAAATATGAATTTTATTTAATTATTAAAATTTTACTTAAATGAAAATTTTATACTTATCAACACATACTCAATTAAAATTATTATTTATTTTTTAAAATTAAAATCAAATTATTTTTATGTTTATATAAAACTATTGTCTTCTAAGAAACAGATAATTTTTTTGTTAAAGTTAAATAGATATTCATCATTTATATTTTTAAAAAATAGTTAATAATATTTTTAGATCTATTGTTAAATGTTATTGATAATAGTTCAAGAATCGCGTGATGCACAGGGTACATTTGAAACTAACTATGCAAAATAATTTAATTACTAAAACTCCACTGAAAACTATTTAAACTGATTTAGTACCGACACCTAAAACATGAAATCAGATGATAAACAATATATCAAATTAAAAACTAATCTATACTAAAATCCTAAACAAACTCGACTCATAATTGAGACAAAGGCTTAAACTATAAAAACTAAATTTAATGAACAACTAAAACAAAATTAAAACCTAATTAGCCGGAAATTAAAATTTGAGATTACTTCAAGTGATTATATCTAGGACTCCCAACTTCACTTAGCTTCTTTGAATTATTTTAATTATTATTATCATCTACTTATAACTACATAGGGTTGATAACTAAGGAAACTCCTTTAATTGTAACAAGTTCTCGCATCTTATTACAACTTATGATTCTAATTCAAATACTATATATCAATGCAAAAGAAACTAGAATAGAATAATAAACACAACTCCTTTAAAGGCTATCTATAGTATCAAGTATATGCCTATCCCAATACCATAAACTAATCTAATCATTTAAAACCTAGTTCATTTGCCCGAGGGTTTTGACTCAGTTCGTTTTTAACCCGGATCAAGTTAGTTGGGTCCAGCCCTTCTTGTCGTGGTTTGAGTATGGTATGGTGCATGTTAGCCCGGCCTCATCCTCCTTCAGTGCTCTGTACACCCGTTTGAACGCTATGCGTCTGACCTTTTCATGTTTGATTTGGTCGAGTCAAGTGTAGATAGATGTTAGGCCTATGTCCCATGCGTGTTTTGATTGCTTGCCGTGTGTTTGAAACCCCTTTTGGAACAATCCTAGCCCCTGCCAGACCTAGGGTTCTAAGGTCAACCCAGCCACTTTAGGGTAAAAACCATAAGTTTTAGGGTTTTGGCCAACCCATATCTCATTAGGTATGGTACAATGTGGCACATTACCCATGACATCACTAAGCTATGCCTTTGGTGGATGGGAGCTTTACCATTTTCTTTAACCCCCTCTCCTTCCCCATTTTCACTCATTTTCTCTTCTCCTTCAATCCTCTACCATGTTCCTTGGCTTGTCCTCTTCATCTCCAGGCCTCCCCCACCTCTCTAAACTCCTCCTAGCCTAGCCTAGCCACCTAAGGTTGTAGGTCTTAGTGTAAGAAGGCCCAAGAGACCTCCCATTGGTCTCCATTGAGGTAAAGGTCTCTCCTTTGGCCTCTCTATGCATTTGTTTAGTGCCGACACATACTTCTGCAGTTTTTTGCATTTATTTGTTATTTTCACCATGTAGATTTGCTTTTTAGTAGTGTATAGGACTTGGAATCATCTTATTTTCATACGTATAAAAATAGATATGCTTGTACAGACATCTTGTATATGCACTATTTTTCCATAAACATCATATCTTGTGTTGTAGATACCCTTTTTCCATGATTCTTACTTTTTTCATTTCACCACAGCTAGATGTACACTTTTCATGTTGACAACTTTGTCTTTTATGATATCTACATGCATTTCTGGGTGCCAAACTTGGCAAAATATGGTAGCTTTCATGGTCCCTATGACCTAGATGCCTCTTTCCCCAACTTATACACTCTAATGTAGGTAGATTTTGATGTCAATCCTTTGCACGGTGGTATCTCTCTATTGGCTTAATCCTTAAAAACTATCACACTAAGCGAACCACTTAAAGGGCATGAACAAAACTCATAATTGTGTGATATGTTTGTTGTGATGTATGTTTATTTTGTCATGCTCTGAGATTGTGCTCCTCTGTGAGCCACCTAAAATCATTAATAAAATCTGTAAAAATTACATAATGACTTATAGTTTTATATTGAAACGTTGTAAGTTTTGGGCTTAATTAAAAATCATATAGGTGGTTAGATTAGTTGATACTCAGGAAGGTGCAGTAATTGAGAATGAAACCCTAATTCCTTGATTCCAAATATAAAATCCAAAACCTAGACAAATGGTGACGAAATTACATATTATTTCTCCGGCATATTAAGTTGTATCACATTACCATCATATTAAAATTTGGGAGCAATTGTTTTAGTAGATCACAAGTTAGGATTCTCCCAAGCCCAATAAGTGCACCCAACTTCAGAAAAGACCTAGCCAATACCTCCCATTCCTAAACTCGCTCAAGCCCAAATCCTTGGGGTTTGGGCCTTAGATTTTGCCAGAATCAATCCCACATGTTTGGTACATATTCCCATTGACCTAAACCCATTTATAGTCCCCAATCCCATGAACAGCACTTAGCAAAACAAGTGCACAGCCCAGGAGTACAGTCCCAGTACCTTAGCCCGACCTTAGTAAGCCTTATTTACCATGATGGCTCATGGTCTAGTACTTGGTAAAATTTCCACCCAACCCTTAGAGTGTTGGGGCCCATTGGTCCAAATGTCAGCCTATTTAGACATCGATTGGCCCGTTCGAAAAATCATCTGGTTAAGTTTGTTTGCTTAAACCTAAGTATTGTATATTTCCAACTCAGTGTACATGTAACCCTAAACCTATATTATAGTATCTAATGAAGTTTAAATTTATATTAAGTAAATAATTAGGTTAATTAAGTGTCTTATGTGTTATACATGCATTGAGGCCTTGCCTCGATGTGCATGCAATGTAATCTGAGTCTAATTCGGGTTCCATCTCTGTGCCAGGTTATGCATGGTAAGCTTGTTGACATAAAATGTGAAGCTTCACTCATCTAGGTCCTTAGGACTCTCCTTTGCTTCTCCTCTACTTGACTCCTTGAGTGTTGAGTTTAGTCACATTTTAGACATAGGACAATATCAGTGGTGTTTTATCAGATCCTTCCGATGTTAGGTCATTTAGCCATATTTCCCACTAGTTTAACAAAATTTCAAGTCAAATCTCTTTTATAGTTTTCGAAAGATAAGATCCAGAAAGTTATTATACAAGCCCCTATTCAAGCCAACTAGGTATATGTATGAGGGTTTACACTTTTATGAATGTGAGAGAGTTGTTTGGGTATTATGCATTGCACTAGTACTCCTTCAAAACCTGAGGTAGTGCATAGTGTGAGAGTAATGCGTAATGTAACACATTTTTTGTAATTTGTGGCAGTAATGTAATCATTTTTTGGCCACCTGAGTATCATAGTGGGTGTTACATGGAGATTTTGAGGGCGTAAATCCTTGTATGAGTATAAATTTTATCATGCTTGTGCGCTATCTTTTTTAATAAGTTGTGCTGCTTACTATCCGTGTGAGGCTTCTGAAGTTTTCTAAGTTCCTGTAGTAATAGAAAATCCATTTGCTAGTATTGTTTTACCAGTAGTTATTTCAGATAGGTAATCAAATTGACATTTTTCCTATTTATATATAGGTGAGGTACTTTGGCGTTGGCCGGCTTAGTCACACGAATCGGGTAGGGGCCATGTTATGCACTTATGTGTATCAAACTATATTTTGATGGATGACTATATTATGGGCATGAGCCCTACACTCATGATGAACCTTGTACATTGTATTGAGCTTTTATGATATGTTGGTTGCACACGTGTGTTTACTTATTATTTAATTATTATTGTCAATGTGGAGCGGATAAACTTGGGGGCAAGGCTAACTATTATTTAGAGGGTGTTAAGCTCCCCTAGAATCCCGGAACATGACGAGGTGTAAACCCAGGTATGCAAAACTTATTTGGTTGCTGTTGTGTGTGTGTGTGTGTGGTGATAGAGAAATGTTGGTAGAAAGATCATACGGGTCTTATCGCATGAAGAACCCACGTGAAAACTGAGTGTTAGGGTATAATACCCTAGCATTAGATGATATCTCTATGTTTAATTTTACTTGTGGAGTACATAGAGCAAGTAATTACTACCTAGTGTTTAATATATCTCATTCATCTTCATTAAGAAATCAAGATACCTAATCAAACCACTTTAACTCAGTATAAGAATTTAAGCATGTCACAACATTCAACCTCTTAGCTGCATTGGGGGTGTTGCCTTCATATATCTCAAAGCGATCATCGCATTCTTAAAGTCACCCTCTTAGTCACAAGGTAGGTTCTGCTTCTGTTGTAATTTAGAGTGCTCATATCTGAGCTCTAAGTGTAAGATTCATCTTATGTAGTATGACTCTACATGCATTCTATGAAACCCACTATGGTATCCATCTTAAATCTCCTAGAAGGTTGAGATCTACTTCTATAAAATGTGTATGTAATAGCCCAATGAGTAGTTTTTCAAATTATAATATCATCATTCGATCTGTCTTGCCATGCCGAATTAGGGTGTTACAAACTTAACACCACTACGATTAAGCAAAACCAAATCTCTAAATCTAACACAAGTTGGTCGGGCTCATACAACATTAAGAATTGAATAGAATAATCAATCTGTATCAATCACAAATAGATGAACAATAATAACATTATACAATTTTGCAACCAAGATCCATTGTGTTGAATATTTTGCGTTTTTAAACCATTGAGCATCACAACACTAGTTTTTGGCTCCACAGTACCAAGTGTCTGGACTCGTGCGCCTTGCCGCAACGTTTCGTTGTCCACGGCTCCTGAAACACCATCTCAACCCTCCTAATTCACCACGATCTCATCAAAATAAAATTCTCTAATTTTATAGATTTATAAAAAATTAATTCTACCCTTCCACCTCATTTTCTAAGAACTTGGTCATAAGGTCAATTTTAAACGGTCATATCTCACTCTTTTGAACATTGTTTTACCTATTTTTTTTATTGGGTTTCTAAGGATATCTAGTTTATTCCCTCAATATGTTAAAATTTTTAGACACATCTTCTAGGAAATTTGAATTTTAAAAATGACGTGTGACGTTTATCTAAATCTCCGACTTATAAAAATTTTCCAATATTGTATTTAATCTCTTTATAATTAAATATTTTATTCCTTACTTAAATTTGGTAAAGTAATTAATCGAATAATCATGTCACGATTTAATCTGATTGATCGATATTAATGCAGTGCAATACACTATGGTACATAACAATACAATAATGGGGGGAAACGCATCATACTCTCCCCAAAAACACAATGCAGTATCTACATACATCGGTATCAATATGGTCGAGTCAAGCCAAATGATACTAAAATAAATAGAAGAAATCAAACCTAATTGAGTCAACAAAATAAAATCCAAGAGAAACTCGAATTTTACAATTTT